>JARFXV010000939.1:0-52500 GCA_031761425.1 Cosmopolites sordidus | reverse complement strand
TCTATCCTGTATCATTTGCTTAATACCTTCCTACTCTATTACCCTACTTTTTGTTTCTTCTTCAATATCTTGAATCCACTTTTTTCTCGGCTTTCCTTTATAATTTTTTCCGGTTATTTCGTTAGCGTGTTTTGTCTATCAATTTTTCATTTATTGACTTTATTTGTAGGTCCTGCCAATTTATATATATATATATATATATATATATATATATATATATATATATATATATATATATATATATATATATATATATATATATATATATATATATATATATATATATATATATATATATATATATATATATATATAGAAAAATATATAGATATAAAGAGAAGATATAGGAGGAAAAAGATATAGAAGGATATTTTGGTAGGAAATAAAATTCTCAGCTAAAAAAAAACCTTTCCATTTCTTCAAAAAATGCATATTTATGGAGAAATTCTCGATAATAAATTCATTAAATCCATATAACGAACAGTTTAAGACCTATAAACGTTATTTTTTTCTGAAATATAAAAAATATTGTAACTTTTTTATATTTTTTTTATATATCTTTAATATAATCTTTATATTTTTTATATTTCTATTTATATTATATTATTATTTCAACTATATTTTCATCTCCGTATGTCAAAAAAGGCAGTTCGCACTGATTAAAAACTTTTTTCTTCAGACAAAGTGGAAGTTTGTTCTTAAATACCATGTTGAGCCTGCCAGCCACACTTAACACGCCGTTCCACTTCCCGAGCAGTATCCCCCTCCATTGAAATCCTTTGCCCAAGATATATGAAGTGGTCTACAACCTGTAAATCGCTTCTAAAAATAGAAATTCTTCTGTTGACAATCAATTTGTTAAACATAACCTGACTCTTTTTACGTTTATTTTCAAACCAAATGGTTGTTCCGCCCTTTGTAGCTTTTGTATGTGTTTTTGTAGCTCATCAGGGTCTAATATTATCTTTCTCATCTAATATGAGTGAGATGAGCACGATATCATCTGCAAATTTAAGATGGCTTAGGTATGCACCATTTATTTTTATTCCATCATGTTTCCAATCCAGATTACGGAATATTTCTTCAAGACAAGATGAGAAAAGACCAGGAGTTATTGAGTCACCTTGTTCTACGTTGATTCCAACTTCAAGGTCATCCATGTGAACTGTAGCTTTCTCGTACATGGATCCCAGGAGGTTCACATAGGTTCTGTCTATCCCTTGGTTAAGCAATGCATACATTATGGCTTGCATTGATATTGAATCAAATGCCTTTTCATAGTCAATAAAAGTTAAGCGCAGTAGCATGATGTATTCATTGTACGTTTCTATATTTTTGAAACATTTTGAGTACAATTTAGCCAGTATTTTACGTAGAGTTCGACCACCAGCTTTTAACATTTCAACCGTTACATTGTCGTTTCATGGAGCCTTTCCATTCTTCATCGCTTGTATGGCATGAAACATGAAAAAACCCTACACTTGAAGATAGGAAAGCACGGAAATAAATTAAAAAAAAACCACTTTGTTATCTTCAAATCCTTATCCATTTTAAATCCCACTCTCGATCGGGTAGGTGCTGCATTCTTTCGTTGGTCATAAAGAATTAAAGAAAACTCTCCAATGAGGGGGCAGTTTAGCCCACCCCCATTCGCTCACAGTCCCTTTATCGGTTTTGTCGAACGATTAACTATTTGTGAGTCGATTTGGACGCACTTAAGAGGCGAAAAACGGTGCTTCAAACTGAAGAAAAAGAATCTAATGGGTCACTAATGCGTCATTTTCGGTTGTTCGCCGATTTTGTTCGTTTTCTTCGGGTGCATGGCCTCGACGTTAAAGGGATGATTTTTTTTTGTTCTACTGTTAAAAGGTGGAATGTGCGAGCCTGTGTTTTTGTTTTTTTTGAGAACAATTCAGGATAAAATTTGGTTAATTTATCGAATGATTATGAAAGTTAGTTTTTCAGTGTAAGGTTTATGAAGAGAAATCACTCGTTACAGATGGCATCGGCAAACTCGAAGACATACGAGAGGTGAAAATAAAGTAATGAGAATGATGGTGTAGCGTTCGATCTGGCGACCCTGTGGTTTCGGTTTTCTAGGAGAGACAGATTAACATTTTATGCGTCGTCAGTACGGTTGTGAACTCCCGTGAACGATTTGATTGCCAGATGGCGCTGGAAACAAGGGTCCAGTCTAATTGCTTATATCGTTTTGTTGCTACGACAGTATCTTTTAACGTCATTGATACTTAAACGATTTTAAGTTAGCGTCATATTTTTTTTGTGTCCTACGCATGTAGAGTTTCGAGCCAAATACGGAGCATTTGCGCCACGTACTGTTTTTTTCTTGTTCAATCAGAAAAACGCGTGTGAAAGCCATTATACACTTGTGGAAACTTACGCTGACAATGTCCCAATGCAAGACGCTTCTGGACGTTGGTTTAGACGATTCAGAAGTGATGATTTCGACTTAAAAGACAAAGAACGCCTAGATCAATCGAAAACAAAATTGAAGATGCCGAATTGCGAGCATTGTTGGAAGAACACGATATGTAAACTCAACAACAATGATTTGTGATCATTTCCATGGCATGGGAAAAATTCAGAGGGCAGGAAATGGCAGACAGACAGATGGAAAAGCGAAAAACGGTGTGCGAAGTGTTTTGCTTTATTGGCATGAAAGAAAGTCTTTTTTTGCATCAGATCGTGACTAGAGACGAAAAACGGATATATTTCAAGAACCCAAAACGCAGAAAATCATGGGTTGACCTAGGACAATCATATACATCGACCGGAAGACCGCATCGCTTTGGAAAGAAAATAATGCTCTGCATTTGAATGGAATAAAATGGTGTCGGGTTTCATGAGCTTTTGAAACCAGGTGAAACAATTAATACCGTTCGCTACCGTCAATAAATGATCAATTTGAACCATGCATTAATCGAAAAGCGACTAAAATGGGCTACAAGACAAGGAAAAGTAACTTTGCAGCATGACAATGCCCCATCACACACATCGGTCAGAGATATCATTTCTGCACTTGGCTGGAATCTCTTGCTCTTACTCGCCGTACTCACCAAACTTGGCCTATTCCGACTATTATTTATATTCTTCAATTTTTGACCTTTTTCCCAAATTAAACGTTTTTTTTTTAAGAAAAAAATAAGAATTGTTAACCGTCATACCTTATATATATATATATATATATATATATATATATATATATATATATATATATATATATATATATATATATATATATATATACATATATTCATATATACATATATATACATATATTTATATATTCATATATACATACATACATATATATATATATATATATATATATATATATATATATATATATATATATATATATATATATATATATAGTAGAACCACGTTTTAGACTTGTAAAATCTCTAGTTGATTTGCCCCGTTCATAACCAGAAAAGAACGAAGTCGGCGCGAACTCTTCATTAATAGGTAAGGTTGTTGGTAGTGCGCTCGGTTGGGTTGTGGGGGTAAGACGGGAGGTAGACGTTTGGGGACAGGAGGTTGACAGACAGCTCTGTCTCTGAGCTCTCGAAATGTGAAGCAGCTAACGATCAGGTGATGTTGCAGGGATCGAAATAAAAGAAAATCCAATGGAGTAAATTTTGAAAAAAACGCTGCGTGCGATCTTTGCTAACCCAAAGTTGTTGCCAGAAGTGATCATTTGGTCAGATTGAAGCAACTAATAATGACGACACCCAGTTGATTTCACTATATATAAATCAACACCTTTGTAGCATGGATATTTGGTTTTGTGATGATGGCGGTGGCAGTTTTGTGTGCTCGTGTGAAGGTATTTTTTTTATTCTGGAGAGCAATGTTTATAATCAGTGCATAGAGGAGCCAACTTCTCTCCTTTTAAACTTTCCCTAGAATTTTCTCTAATTCTCCTTGTAAACGTCTAGAAATGGCTTCTGGTATCATTCTTAGTTCCTGTTCGAACTCTAGTAGTGTGCTACGAGGGCGGGTTGTTATTTATGTATCCGGAATTGGTAACAGTGGTGTTACCTTTCGACGTGGATTGTCTCAACAACAGTGCATCGATCAACTTACTTAGACCTTTGGCGATTAAACACCATATAAAACCACTGCATATCACTGGTTTAGCGAATTGAACGGTTTCCGTCGTTCACTCACGAATGAATTTAAAGAAGGTCACTGTGCGCGAACTGATAAAGCAAGATCGTCATGTGACATGCCGTGAGATTGATGCATCTCTGGACACTACTAAGACAGGCCTACACAAGATTTTACCTGAAGATTTAGCTGTAAAAAAGATTTTTTTTTAAATTTTTAATTTAAGTCACGTCAACGCTCAAAGGCGTTATTTAGTGACTTACCAACACCGACAAACACATATAAATACGCACACAAACATCCATGCCCGCACCAGGATTCGAACCCGCCAGACAACCGCGGTCGGCTTAAAAAAATGTGTTCGTGTTGGCTCAAAAAAGGCTCGTGTCGATTGGTGGAAAGAAATGCTCAAAAAATACAATCGTGGTGGTCAAAAGTTATGTATAACTCTATACTGGTGACCAATCTTGGATCTATGTGTATGAGTTCGAAAACAAACAGCAGTCGACTGTATGGATCTCTCAAAATGAGCCAAACCCAACAAAAGTTGTTCGCGTAAGAAGCACTTCGAAGCAAATGGCCGCCTGTTTTTGGACAAATGGATATATGGCTACAGTACCACTACAGAATCGTAGAATGGTCAATTCTGAATGACATATAACCATTTGTTTGCCAGAAGTTTTTGAAAACATAGGAAAAAATAACCAGCGACGCAGGATCATTCTTCACCATGACAACGCGAGGTCTCACAACTCAATATTTGATCGGTCAAAACATCGAATTGAGGGTCATCCGCCGTACAGTCCTGATTTGGCACCCAATCGATTATTTCGTTCCCGTCCATGAAGAATAAACTACGTGGTCAACGATTTTCGACGCCAGAAGATGCGGTTGATGCGTTCAAATTTCATCTTTAGGAGATACCTTAATCGGAATGGAAAAAGTACTATGAAAATTGGTTTACACATATGCAAAAGTGTATCGATCATCGCATAGCAACCCTCGTATAAAGATTTTCTTCCAGTAATGCTTCCAATTTTTCATCCTCCACTTTTTTTACCGGTCCTGGACGTTCTGTATCATTTAAGTTAAAATTTTCAGGTGAAAATTGCCAGAACCACTTTCTTACTTACAGGTCCTGCACCACAAATCATCCCACACAAATTATGTCCTGAGCTTCGACAGAATTTTTTTTTCAGTTCAAACATGGCTCATATATTATACCACATTTTGTAGCTGAAAGATGACGTTTTAAAATTGCTATACGGCCGGGAAAATATTTGATTCGAATAGGTTCTCAAACTGATGAAACGTAGAAGCCGAGAATTAAGTTGAGGACCTAAGGTCAAAACGAAAACGAAATCCAAACTAAAGCTTGTATAATTTATTAACCCTTTCAGCAGTTGAGCACAAAAGAAAAAATGAGGATTTAAATAACAAGCCCATATACCTGAAAAATACGGACGAAACCGCCATAACAACTGGAAACGACGCGCCAGTGACCCATTGATTCTTTTTCGCCAGTCTGGAGCGACATATGTGGCGTCTTAAGTGCGTCCAAATCGACTCTTAAATAGTTAATCGTTCGACAAAGCGGGCGGGGGAGTGGAGAGAATGGGGATGGGCCATAACCGCCCTTTCTTAGAAGCTTTTTCTTTAATTTTTGATGGGCAATAAAAGAACGACGCACCTGCCCGGTTAAGAGAATGGGATTTAGAATGGATAAGAAAGGGAAGATGACAAACAAGGTTTGTGTTTATGTTTGCTAAAAGTACTTATTTATTCGTCGTCGGTAAAAAAAGAAAATTAAATATTTAATACAGTTTATATTTAATTAAAATACTAAGAAAAGTGGACTTTAATGAGTTGCTGATATATTCATCGAATGTATACAGGTTTGATACAAATATAAGTCATATCATATACAATATGTCGGAAAAATAACGGGATTTTTTAAATTTAAGAAAACTGCCAGCGACATCCATTGAAACAATTTACGAGGGTTCTCCGTAAAATAACGTCTCCAATTTTTTTCACACAGAAATTCATATTTATTTGCAATAAATTATACATCATTGTTCAACTTCTACTATTTTTCTACATAGCCCTCTTTGCGATCAAAGCTTTTTTTCGTGAGGTGTAGCATTTTTCGTATACCCATGTTATTATATTCCGAACAACTTTTTCTCATAACCTTTTTCGATATCTCTAACGCGAAGCAAAATATTCAGGATTGACCTTGTTTGTGAATTCGTAGCAGGCTGAGTTTAAAGGTCAGATTTCAGGTGAGTATCTTAAAAAATGTGATCCATCCACCTGTATGACTGTGCATCAAATCAAATCAAATCTGTATTCCTTTATAGCTCCAAATAGCGGAATTATTTATATATAAATATATATAATATATATATATATATATATATATATATATATATATATATATATATATATATATATATATATATATATATATATATATACAGGGTGTTAGGTAAACATGCGGCAAAAATGCAAGGGGTTATTCCTTGTCCTACCCTAAGAATATTTTGTCCTATGATGATTTTTTAAAAACCCCTTTGTTTCGAAGATACAGGGCGAACAAAATTTGCGACAACCATATACGATATTTGATGAAATCATTTATGTAAGTAAAAGTAGGGTGTACGTTAATGAGTTTATCAAGTACAAAACATTTTTTTTTCGATCTCGATCACTTGGAACGGCTGTTTTATCTAGTAAGTGGATTTCATCGGTCGCATTTGTTTACATAGATTGAGTGACGTTTGGCTGTTTGACGTGTCTTAAATAGTGAGTGAAGTCCTCTATCATAATGTATACAAACGCCGAGATGACTGACATGCACTTCATGTATGGACTTGCTGATGGCAATGCATTACAACGCTGTCTGAGTTTCTGGAAGATGTACCATTGGCAACAAGGCATGAAATGTGGTTTACGCACGATGGTGCACCACCACATTTCAGTTTGGTTGCTCGTGATTTTTTAACAGCAACATACGGATATTTCGCTGGATTGGTCGAAGTGGGCCACACGCATGGCCTGCTCGATCCCCGGACTTAAACCCCCTGTATTATTTCTTCTGGGGAAATCTTTAGATATTAGTTTACGCTACTCCATTGAATAATTTGGATGATTTGCGAAATTGGAAAATTGTTGGGTGTAACTCAATTAGAAACGACCCTGGTGTGGTTGAAACAGTTCGGCAGTCAATGACGAGAAGATTGAATGCTTGTATCAACGCTGGATGAAGTCATTTCGAACATTTATTGTAGATTGAGGAACTTTACATGTACTTTTTGACAATAAAATGTTGTTAATGTCGTAAATTTTGTTCACAAAATATTCTTAGAATAAGTTAACAAATAACCCCTTTAATTTTTGCCGCATGTTTACCTAACACCCTGTATATATGGCGAGTGAAAGCTCCATCTCGAAGGACTGTCAAACAAAGACTGAGCGTCGCAGACAGCTTCAAGTGGTGGGGATTTGTAGGCAGAAAACGAAGTTATACACCAGTGCTGCCTGATCTTGCGTTAAAGCGTTCCTCGCGACTGCAGCGCCTTGATGACCTTACTTTACGGACAACACTCATATAATTTGAATCTATAAAACGAGACTGTCATAATTAGAATCAATCAATAGATTGTCAAAGAGCTAATATTATATTTTGTACTAACGCCTTTGAGCGTTGACGTGACGTGAAATTAAAACAAAAAAAATGTATTTTGTACAAGTACGATAAAAATTTTACAGAAACATTTGAATTAGTGACAAAAGTTTATGGTGATGATTGTTTATCCCGAACACATGTGTTCGAGTGGTATAAGCGTTTCGAGAATGGCCGTAATTCTTCGGAAAATGACCCAAAGCCAGACCGGCCAAAAACAAAAATCGCGATGAATTGGTGGAAAAAGTATGCGAAATAATCAAGTTAGTCGAGTTAAATTCGACCAAAGACATGATTTACGAAATTTTGAGAAACAATTTAAACAAACGAAAAGTCCGTGCTTGATTTGTTCCCGACTCTTTAAATGAAGACCAATTGCTCGCGTTGAACATCCAAGGAGATTAGTAAAATAGCCACACGGAACTGCACACCACTGGAGCCACACTTCTGGAATCGATTGTTACAGGTGATGAGACAGGATGATACAGGTTGATGGTTCAAGTACGATCCTCAAAAAAAAGCGGCAAAGTGCTATGTGGAAGTCCGCAGCCTCTCCGAAATCGAAAAAATTGAGTTTCCAGAAGTAACGACAGAAGACAATGTTGATTTGTTTTTGCAAATCTAAAGTTATTATACTTCGGCAATTCGTTCCATAGTGCCAAAATGTAACTGGTGAATATTATCTGGGTGTTATAAAGCTTTTGTTGAAAAAAATCGTTTGAGTGAAGATCGAATATCGAGCTCAAGGAAGATGGTTTTTGTTGCACGATAATGCACGGTCTCATAGGGTCGTCGCGGTGAATTTTTAGCGAAAAAACAAATCTGCGTGCTTCAACATTCCCCATACTCGCTTGATTTATCTCCGTGTGAGTATTTCCTGATCCCGATCCTGATGAAAAATTCGAATCACCGGAAAACATGTTGTCTAGGTTTAAATGACGCAATCGCTACCGGTAGTTCCTGGCTATGAGGAACTGCAAAGGCAAATTTGGATACGGGATATTGTTCCCTTACTTTTTTGAAATCCCTCCTGTTTTAGTGATACAAAAGTAGCAATCACTTACCTGGTCAGTAGGTTCTCTCCACACCATAGGAACAGCAAACAACATATAATTTTTCTTGCGCTGCATCCACTGCACTAAATTTACGTGACAACCCACACAGCAAAAATGAGGACGCCAACTTTTATCTTGAACTGTAATTTGGCACTTAAAATATAACATAACACCGTTTTGTTATTTCTTTTCGTAGACATAACATAATTATACCGGCTTAAAAATTTCGTTTTTCTCAACTAGACCGCTTATTATTTTACTAACTACTCGCTTTTTCAATTTTTTATTTTTATAATTTATATTGGGGACTTTAACCCGTTTGTTTACGAAAAATAGTACCAAGATGGTTGACATTGACGCATGCGCACTAAATATTATTTCGATGAAAAGGCCTATAGACCTCTTCATAACTTGTTGCGCGCAAGCGCGACCGCCATGTTGACAAGGCATTAATATGACAGTTTCGGGTACTTTAATAAATGTGGCTGGACAACAGGGATTATTACTATTATTACCAGTGCTACTAAATGAAAAATTTATTGATGGTGTTTTATTAGTGCATCCCACAATAGAAGCATAGTTGTATTCGAATACAACGATGGTTAAAGTGACATGGCCGCCCCCAACGTGAAAATAAAGCAGAACTTCTTGAAAGGTTAGGATGACAATTATATTCATATTACTTTTATATTTATTTTATTTACAACTTTATATTTATAACATTAAATTTACAACATTATATTTATAACATTATATATAACATTACCTTTATTTTTATATTAAGTTTCAAGGAAAATTAAATTTTCGTTTCTTTTAATACTTTTATATTCTGTAGGAACAATTTTTTAAAATAATTAACTTACCCCATGAGTTTGTTTATATTTTTCAGCCATTTTTACTGTTACCTACAAAAAACATTTATCATTTGAGGTTATATCATGAGCTGTTATATTAACATTTAAAGGGATTAAAATTACCTGATTACTGATTTTTTTCCACAACTGATGGGGTCAGGATGTTATGTTAGATCACTTTTTCCTTCGAAATGAAGTGAACAAATATCTTCGTTAGTAGAACCTTCGTTAATATGATCAATTAGTTGGAATTGACCATCACCTCGTCCACATTTTTTAATTCACAAATCAAATTTAGCACACTTTGGACAATTTTTATATGTTTTTGTTTGGTTGATTTAATAAGTATTCGACGATATTCAATACAAGGATTTGGAAAACTAATAAAGTAATATACATTCTCCGAAAATGATTTAGTACACGTATAGATCCGACATATCCCATAACAACATTTTTTACCTCCTGTTTTTACATATAACATTATATATTTTTATTAAAATGCTTGTATTAACATTTTACTTCAAATATATAGCAATTAAAACTGTACTATTGATAGTGAATTAATGATTAAATATATTTTTTTGTTAATTATATTGAAAACATCATATTCACAGCTTATACAGAACATGGCGCAAGTCAAAAATTTTGAACAATGAAAAGGCCTATTGCCTTATACGAGAGTGCATCAAATATAAACCGGAATTGTTATATATATATATATATATATATATATATATATATATATATATATATATATATATATTTATTATTTATAAAATAAGACAAAAAACGATTGGTCATTTTTCGACATAGTCCCGTCCACGCTCTACACATTTTTCACAGCGATTTGGAAGCTTGTGAATTCTTTGCTCTTAGAGTTTGGATCATCGGCCAATTACGCACGAAGTCTTCAACATCTTGATCGTTAAACTAAACTTGAAGAGATTTACCACTAAACACCAAATCACTATTTTTTTAACTTCTCGACGCACGTTTCGCTAACCATGTTAGCATCAACAGGAGATGATTTAATCTAATTCTAAAACTAAACTATGTTCTATTTATATGAAAACCCTACCTAACGAAGCGTGTAAAAATCATGAACCGTGAAGTGTACTAAGCCCTACATTAATAATTGAAAAAGTTGACTGAACGGAATAGGTCCTTTATCTCGGTTCATGATGTTCTTACATTTTTCTATTTGAATGCTTTCATATGCATCCAAAGCCCTATTATTATTAATAATTTTAATTTTTTAATTAGTTTTAAATTACTAATATCTATACTGTGGTCATGTTCGATTGCAAGTTGGGCAACACAAGACTTTTTATTTCTACCATATCTAATGTGGGCAATATGTTCTTTATATATTATCATTATGGATATTTTTGTTTGTCCAATATACCTTCGATCACAGTCTTGACAACTAATTTCGTAAATCTCCGACTTTTCATATTGATTTACTTTATCTTTTAGATGATCCAGAACTTCTCTTAATTTATTATATGGTTTGTACACAACCTTAATGTCCACTTTTTTCAAAATTTTGTCTAGCCCTCTTGTTAATTAGGCATCAAATGGTATCACCCATGAATTTATTTGTGTTCTAATCCTTTTGAAAAGTCGAAGATTCTTTCAATAATTTTCTGAACTTATATTTTCTAATTAATTTATCTATGTTTTTACTATAACCATTCACTTCAGATACCTCCCTAATTAATTTTAATTCTTTGTTATAATTATCTTTATTTAAAGGAAATTTAATTAGTCTATTTATCCTAAAATTTAACTATCTTATTTTGGAAGCTATGATTTGAATTGTTAAGAATGTATCTTGAACTGGTGGTGTTTTTCCTAAAAATATCAAAATCTAAGCTATTTTTATTGTTTCTACTCGCTAAAACATCCAGAAATGATAAACTATTGTTGTTTTCGAGTTCATGCGTTGTTTATGCTAAATTTTCATTTTTCGAATCGAAAATGGTAAAAACCACCACCATCCACACCACGCCATCCACATATCTTAACCATACTCTCGGAAAATAACTGAAGATAAAGGACCTATTCCGTTCAGTCAACTTTTTCAATTATTAATGTAGTAAGGCTTAGTAAACTTCACGGTTCACGATTTTTACACATTTTGTTACATAGGGTTTTCATACAAATAGAACATAGTTTAGTTTTAGAATTAGATTAAATCATCTCCTGATGATGCTAACATGGTTAACGAAACGTGCGCCGAGAAATTAAAAATAAAGTGATTTGGTGTTTCGTGGTAAATCTCTTTAAGTTTAGTGTTTCACGCCAAAGGTTCCAATTAAAGAATTGATTAATGTCTGAATGATTGTGGCGTGTTCATATATTTTTTCTCCTTTATTTGGGTTTTTCGCCACTGTCTAAAACTCAAAAGAATAATTATTTAATAAAATAATAATATATAATTAATAATAATAATAATAAATTATTTAATAAAATAATAATATATAATTAATAATAATAATAATAAATTATTTAATAAAATAATAATATATGAATAATTAATATTTAAATAAGAACAGGTATTTTTGATATTTTTTGAGTTTTAGACAGTGGCGAAAAACCCAAATAAAGGAGAAAAAATAAAAGAATTGATCTTGATCGTTGTCGAATCGTACCGCGTTTCGCGACACTGTAGCTTTTTCGGATGGTAGTGAATCTAGAATCTACATCCATCCATCCATTCATCCGAAGAAGCTACAGTGTATGTGTTAAGTTTTAGCGACCAATTCAAGTGGAAATTGGAGAACTTTGTTTTATTTCTACAATTCTTAAACTTTTTGCCCAACCAAACACTGGGGTCTTAGACAGGGTATTGGCCCTATACTGAACTTTCAACCAAATTAGTATTTCGGATGGTTTAACGCCTTTCTTGGTTAAAATAATTATTATTATCCGTTGCGCAACGAACGCTGTAACCTGTTGCGCACTCTTGGCTGTACTAACAAACGAACTGAGTGAAACAGCGTTCCACTCCTAATAAATTCCAGTACAGCGACCTACCCTGACAGCCCGCTCGTAATTGGCTGAGGAAAGTAATTGTGAAATTCGGGTTTATATATGATTCACCCTCGTACTAAAAGGTCGTTAAGGCTTATTAGATAGATAAGATGAGGCACCTCGAACTTGTGAATTATTCACTGATAGAAGAAATGTTCTACTGTAGACAAAAAGTAAAGTGACTTTAGTGTTTAAAATTCCTATCCTTTACGTATCAATACATCAATTTGTTTTTTAAGTTGATGTGATTGTCCTTGACATCTGACATAACTTTCATACCATTTAGCATGTTCATCTTTTGGGACCTAATTTTTTTAAAGCATGACAAAAAATATTTCGGTGTAAATTATTAATTAACTTGTGTCTATATAGGCTCCAGTTAGTAAATTATTTAATTTTTGTTTTTTTTTGAAAAAAAATTGTACATAATTATGTAAATCATGTTTTAATAGACAAACAAATGTCACATAGGTATTAAAAATACTTAATTAGGAAACTAAATAACCGTTTACAAAAATGATTTTCTATATCAGGTGTATTGGTAATTACTTTCCGGTTTTTGTAACAGATTTCACTAGGCATAAGTATGCAACCTTATGATTTGATACATATGTCATTTTATTCCATTGACATTAACCCCAAAACTACACAAGTTACGTTTGTCCAAAATAACAGCGTTATAAATTTATACATTTTTGAAAAATCGAGTTTTGTGCCTGAAAACGTGCCTTTGCGGCATGCATTACTTTTCTTGTTTCATAAAAGAAAAAAGCCGCTTCAACCATAAGAACATGTAAAACGTGGTTTCGACAATTTAAATGTGGTGCTTTCAACGTTCAAGACAAAGACCGTAATGGTAGGTCGAATACGTTTGACGATGCGGAATTGCAGGAGTTATTGGATGAAGACCCAATACAAACTCAAAAACAATTGACAAAAAAGAATGTGAGCCGAGTCGCAATTTGTGAATGATTACAAGCGATGGGTAGATGGGTGGCACATGAATTAAATAACAGGCAATTAGAAAATTGAAAAATCGTCAGTGAAATGCTGCTTCAAAGGTATGAAAGGAAATCATTTCTGCATCGAATAGTAACGGGTGACTGTTGAAACCTGGAGAAACAGTTAATACTGCTAGCTACGGACAACAAATGATCAATTTGAACTGTGCCTTGATCGAAAAACGTTCACAATACGCCCAAAGACATGATAAGGTGATTTTGCAGCATGACAACGCGCCATCTCATACTGCAAAACCAGTCAAAGAATTGTTGAAATCACTTGGATCCGTACTCCCGCATCCGTACTCTCCAGACGTGGCGCCATCCGACTACCACCTTTTCGCATCGATGGGGCACGCGCTTGCAGAGCAACACTTCGTCGCTTTCGAAGAAGGTAAAAAATGGCTCGATGAATGGTCTAGCTCAAAGTAGAAGCTGTTCTTTTGTATATATATATATATATATATATATATATATATATATATATATATATATATATATATATATATATATATATATATATATATATATATATAAGTGTATAGAATGTATGTATGTGTAGAATCAAATACATACTGACTAGTCAACTGTAACAATTAACCCGATAATTTGATCGAATAAATCAACGCCACCCATTGAGTGATTATTTAATTTTACAATTTCACGTACTTCTCGGTGTTAGCCCACCTAGAAAATAAGTTTTCTTGCCCAACACCCACAAAATTCGAAGCGAGTACTACTGTACGATATCTTTCCATTTTACTAATGCAATGTCTCTATTTTCGGTTGTCAATTTATCATGAGACCCCCTACCCCTTTCAAATTATTTGTCATCCAATAGTGGAGACTTGCTAAATCTATTCACTCTTATTTTTCCAGTAGCATATATTATTTTTCTGCTTTAGGATTTGTAGAAGTTGAAACGATAAAAAATAATTGTTAAAATACAATTTCTGGCAATTGTTTTTGTATTCGTTCTGAAAGATGAATAACTGATGCTCCAAAGCCAAATGTTTTTAGGTTGTCTACACCCAAACTAGTAGAAGATCCTTGGTAAATCACGAAATCGTTCGCCATTCCAGATCTTCCACATAAAATAAATATTTTTACACCCCACGTAAACCAACCCACCTTTTGTATATTTTTGATTGATAAGTGTCCCTTGAATGGCACGAATTGCTCGTCAATGCATACATTTTCTTCCAAATCTAACTCTAAGGGCATCATAAACAACGTACATCATAAAGATGTACCTTGTTTATGATACCTTTGTACAATTTACCTTTGTACAATTATACGGAAGGGTAGATAGAAGGAAAGTGATATGTACCTTTGTACAATTTATCATTGCAATTTTTTGGATTCTCTAAATTATTGACACAGTGTAAATTCATTCGACGTTGCAAAAATCTGTCTCTGCTCATTGTATCTCTAAAGAGATTTATGCATAAGGCCTTATCCCAAAACAACCGAACTTTTGGACATTTTAGGCAGCCACTGCAATGTGCAATCCAAATAGACTTTTTAGTTCGAGTAAAATCGTTGGTTTGAAGTGAACGTTTTTTTTTGATGGGCATATATATTAGTAAAGTTTGCCATTTGTTCAAACTCAGATATTCTAATGGGCTTAGTACTTCGAACTCATCATTGCTTCGGTCCAATTCATTCCAGACCATATCAAGATTATAAAAATTACGTTTACATCGTTTTATATCATATTTTATACCTTTTGAGTTATATCATTGAAGTTTGACCCATTCACTGTTCCTGCAAATAACGAAAAAGGCAAATTATGTTCATCGTTCCAATGAGACTCAGGAATTTCAAAACTTCTTGGATTGGAACTTTGTCGAATCCTACACGAACAATATCTGGTGAAGAAGTTTGGAAATTATTTTCATCTTCTCCTTGTTCATCGTCGCTCAAATCCAAATTGGATGAATTCTCTAGAAAATCCAGTAAAATACCTGCATGTGCTTCATTTTCTGGATCATATCTAATTTCTAAAATAAAACAAATCGGTACTGTTTGGACTAACTATGCAGAATTATGGCCACTATGAGCAGCATTGTTTTAAGCAAACAACTGTTATACCCAATTGTGTATAATTATGCAGCCCAAAAAAAAAAACATCGCCGTTTTATTTTAGGTTGATAAAAGATCTTGGCAAAATATACATGTATATGTTTAGTTAAAATCTTTGTTTCCGAAATGTCAAAAAGTGGTAGTTCTTACATTTATCACAGGATGACGACACTAGCCTAGCATATAACAAGAAAACATGAGCATTATTATTGTACAATACAAGCTCATTCAGGGAAATAATGGTTGTACGTCATCAATATAGAGAAATCTATTGCCAATTTAAATCCATATGAAAGAAAAATCATTTAAAGTTCGAAGCATTCTCTTTCCACTCAGCCTATTAGAATAAGATAAAAATACGATGTGCCGGTGGATCACATTCGGTTAGTTCGCTCTCAAGATAACATTTAGGTTTATAGTTCTGGACAGTGTTGCCGGTCTAACACAACTTTTTTCGTCGAATCTGTCATTTTCATGTTCTGGTCGTTTTTGAGTTGTGCCTTCAAACATTTTGAATTATTTTTACTGTATTCTTTGCTGTTTTAGATATTTTCTGGTTTAATTTCTGTTTTTGTGAGTTCTGTAGTAAAAAATCTGCGATATAATTGCAAAAAATGCCAAAACCATTAAATAGTCGATGTAAGCAACTTGTCTTGTCACTTACCAGTTATTAAGAACAGGAACGAGATAATGGGGCTTCTCTTTTGCCATTCAACTCTGCGAGAGAGATATTTATTATTAACTTAATAGGTGTTTTGGTTAATTGGACTTTTTTAACGAGTTTTAGCTACACTAAATATCAGTATTGGTACAGTTAGTGTAATTTCGAAAAAGTTGAAGAATAACGCAATCTTAAAATCACCGAAGAAAAACCGTCTACATCCAAAACGAATAACTAATCTAGATCATCTTGATGTTGGCTCAATTTGCAATCAAATCTATGAAATGTATGAAAAAAGTGAGTAAATTTACATGGTAAAATTATATTTTTATGAAATTTTATTGAACTATTTCAGAACAAACGGTTAATTTTGAAAGTATTCGTGAAAAACTAAAGAACGTGCAGTTCTTTGATGGATGTAAAACTTGACTTCATACATTTCTAAAAGAAATTGGTTATAATGGAATAAGGATAATCTACGTAGGGGCCTGATAGAACTTCCATATATTTCCTTTAAACGAATCCAATTTTTGAAAATGTATAACAATATTAAAGACGAATCTCTTTTTGATTTTGTTTATTTGGATGAAATATGGATATTTCAAAATAGGGCCTCGAGTCACTCGTGACAAGATGATAACAAGAGGAGTGTAAATACTACAAAAGTTGGTGGAAAAAGGTGAGTGCTATACCTAATATTTAGAAGCCATTAAAGTCATGTTATCATGAATTTTAACGTTTTAAGACGTGTGAAGAACTTTTTGTTTTGGTTTGAAAACCAGCTGTTGAAAATCTTGGCGAAGCCATCAGTTATTGTCATGGATAATGCACAATATCACAGTAAACTGACGGATAAACCCCCAACTAGTGCATGGACAAAACCAAAAATTGCAGAATGGCTGACCAAGCATAATCTTCTTTTTTGAAAACACTATGTTGAAAAATGAACTGCTGCAAATCGTTATTGGGTAAGCAGTAATTAAAGGGACAGGCTTGTGTTTCATAATGTTCTTTTTAGGAACAAGCCTAAAAAAGAATATGTGGCAGATCATATAGGTGAAGAGTATAGCCCCAAAGTGTTACGTCTTTCCCCTTATCATTGTATATTCAATCCTGTAGAATTGATATGGGGGGGTGGGCAAAAATTATTACAATCTTAATATTGGTTGAGATGGAAGAACGATTGATAACTGTTTGGATATGGGAAAAGAAGCTTTATCAACAATTACACCACGGATCTGGACGAACAGCATCAGACATACGGAAGAAGAGATTGAAAGATAGTCGAATCGCGAAAGAGTATTTGATAGACTAGAAATTAATCCTTTAATAATTTACTTGAACAGCGAATTCAGATACTGAAACTTGATTTAGTGATAGTGAATAATTAAACTTTGTGTGAACTAAATGAAAAGCCTATGCTAAATTTCGAAACGGATTTTTGATTAAAACTTTTAAAGAAAAAACTTTTCGTGTTACTTTTTCATTTACAGTTTTATCGGTCATATAAAAGCCAAAGTCTGGGTATTTTGGTGTTGATGTGGCAAGATTGTAATATGAGTGTGTCATAGATTTTGATGACGTACAACCATTATTTCCCCGAACGAGTTGTACTTTTCGTCTAAATGCTACAGAATTAGTTTTTCAAGCAGAATAAATTTATAATTATGTGCATAATTATGCTAAGTTAGTTAATGTTAAGTTAGAAATTACTGCGACTTTTGTAATTGTAAAAAAAATTGTCGGCGATTTTTTAAAATGAATAAATTTCTCGAGCAAAGAGTTTGCATTAAAATTGTTTAAAATGCTATTTTTCTTTTACTGATGCAGTAAATATGTTAAGACAGTGCTATGGTGATGAAGTTATGTCAAACAAAGTGGTACAAGGACTTTAGTGGTGGTAGATACACTGTTGAAGATGTACCTTGTTCAGAAATACCTTCAACTTTAACCAATTAAGAAAATATTACCAAAATCAATGATCTTGTACCGACTAATCGCCAATTAAGTATTAGAGACACTGCAGAAATTACTGAGGCAAGACAATTAATATTTTTTTTTTAATCAAACAAATCCGTTTCACAAGTACCATATTTTCCAGACATGGCACCGTATTACTTTTTTCTATATCCCCCGCCCCCCCTTCGATTGAAACACTAAACTTGAGGAGATTTACCACTAAACACCAAATCACTTTTTTTGAACTGCTCGACGCACATTTAAATCATCTCCTGATGAAGCTAACACGGTTAGCGAAACGTGCGTCGAGCAGTTCAAAAAAAGTGATTTGGTGTTTAGTGGTAAATCTCTTCAAGTTTAGTACTTTGTGTTTAATTTAAAAAGTTACCTTACTTTTTGATTTGCTGTAAAATGTAGAGTGTTAAGTACTTAGACATCAGGTAAGTTGAGACACCGCCATTTCTCGGTTTTTTGACAATGACATGTTAAATGTCATTTATGTCAAATTGTTGTTGGCCAATACCTCATTTTTCATAATGTTTCGAAGAGTGCGCACGCATTATTTGTACCTCTGCCAACGTGTTGTGAAAATAAAAAAAGTTTCTTCATGATTTTTTCTTTAATCTATAAAGTGATCAATTTTTAACGATTTTTCAAGGTAAATACCATCAATGTTTTATAAATTACATGTATTGTTACGTGTAAACACATTTCCTATAATTCCTGATACTGATACTTTTTTTTGCGTGACAAAAAATGAGTCATTCAGGTAAGTTTATACACCGGTGTTTCTTCGGTTTTTGTATCCAGGCGTCTTTTTTTGCTTATAAATCGTGTTTTTTGCTTAAAAATCAGGCAAAGCGTTTGAAATTCCTCACATTACAGGCACTGTTAAAGCCGCATTGTTGCTTGCTCTTTTGCCTCAAAGCATCGTCAATGGATTCGAGGTAACGGGAATTCACCGTTTAATCCGGATGTTTTTGTGGAATCCGACTATATACAAGCTGTTGTCAGTGGTGAAAATGAAGGAGCTATATCGACTGAAAGGGAAGGTGTTGATGGTGATGTGCAGCGTCGTATTGTGATTGATGTTCCAGAAGAGGTTTGGTCTCGTCTCGTGCATCAGCCCCTCTTCGATTTTGATTGAAATTGGTCCAATACAACAAAGTACACTTTCCAATTATTCGAATTGTGGGCAGAAGCCAATGAAAAGTGTCATTCTAACAATTTCGATATTGAAGGAACGGAAACGTTAATAAACGATTAATAAAAAAAAACGATATATATTAAATAAACATTAAATATTTGATGTATTTTGTTTACGTTTTCAACAAGTTTTTAACTCTTCGATATCTTTACCCAGTGAAATTTTTTGACCAAAAAACAAAAGTTTCTCGACCTACCCCACCTTCCCCTATTAATCTGGGAAAGATTTCCCGCTAAACAGCAAATGACTCTTTTACACTTCCGCTTTTTGAATCCCATTATTAATTAATTATTAATAAGTATATTATTTTTTTTTATGTTTTTATGTCTATCCTAAAACAATCCAGGCGGAAAGTTTTAAATCTTAATAACAAAAAACTATCAAAATATATCAACATGATCGAAAAAGTGGGAATGATTGAAGAAAATCAACAAAGGAAGGAATAAAAAAAAGCAGGGATAAAGTATTGATGGCTTTTTTCTTAAAATGTTAATACTTTTGACACATATTTTTCCCTTTTAATATCGATAAAAACGAACTAGATCCCACCACCTCGTCTTCGCTCATATTTAACAATGCACATCCATCCACACCCTCCACCCCTTCTAGTTCTCCTTTCGCTTCTGCCATCATCCCCGTCGTATTTACTCCATTTTCGCGTTTCTTCCCGCCGCGCTATCCGACCGTCGTCGTCGTGTTTCCTCCACGCCCCACCTCAGCTTCCTCCACCCTGGTGGTTCACTCGTGCGCCCTCTCCCCCCACCCCGTTCTCCCCACCACCAAGCTTGGTCGACGCCTCTCTGCTCCTGATCGATAGCCCGTTTCTGTGCAGAAGCCCACCACCATCGCGCTCAGACTCCAGAGTATCTCGCGACAGTTGTGAGAGCTTCATCGTCGTCAGTTGCAGCCATCAGGTCGGCCTGGTCTTCTGTTTTGTGTGCGTGCAAATATTTTCAGAGGGTTTCTTTGCGGGGTGCTTTTCCGTCTCATCGCCTGCGTTAATTAACGGTAAGTTGTCTCAATAATCAATCTCAATTAACAAATAAACAATCTTTGTTTATTTATTACGATCTTATAATTACATGACTAAATAAAATTAAAATATATGTATCTTTGTAATTCAAATATTCGTATATTGTTTATAAGCCTTATAAACAAATATATCGATATTTCTTATGTGTAAAAAGTTTCAGGAGAAAAAACTGCTCGGAAAAAAGTTAATTGACCTTGGTCGAAATGACTCGTTTTGTAGATAGAAGGAATATGAAAATAATAAACACTGTTTCACCTATATTAATGTCTTATTAATCTGAAACAATCTTTCGTGATATATGGAAATGATTTATGCACTTGAAGGAATGTTTTGAAATTTATTTATTACATAAATAATGATATTAGTACACATAAAAGTAACATTGTTATGGGGTTGTTTTTCCTAATTAAAGGAATTAAATAGTATTCATTTTTTGTTTTATTTTGTGTTAAATGAAACAATTAAAATCATGTTGTGAAAAATTTTAAACCTAAATTCTATCTAAAATTGAGACATTTAATTAATTCAATTAATATTTTGTTTCCTTTCCACGTCTTTTTATTATAGAGTATAACCTTCTAGGAGTACTGTTCATTAGCTTAATTAAAGTTAAAAAGGAATAAAACAATTTTTTTACTTTTTTTACTTAAACAAAATTTGTGTGATTATAGTTTCGTAACACGATTTTACATTCTCAAACACTACTTTGTAGTGTAGTGTTTGAGATAGAAAGTAGTGCTTTGAAAGTGTGAAAGTTGAAAGTATATTTGAGATAGAAAGTAGTGTTTGAGCGTTTTACGAAACTATAGTCACACAAATTTTGTTTAAAATGAAAGTGATAGAAAACAAAGTAAAAAAAAATGTTTTATTCCTTTTTAAAAAATGAACTATCACAAAGTAACGGACAAATCAATCAATAATTTAATTAAAGTTGTTTCCTCCAGAAGTTCTTCCGTTTATTTCCCATACATTTTCAATATGATTATGATCGGGGCTTAATGGAGGCCAGCTCAAAACTTTGATACCTCTTGAAACAATTTTTTTGTTGTTCTCATGTTATGAACCGAGCGTTGTCCTGTTGAAAAGTTTCATCATCGTCTTCTAAACCCGCTATAAATGGTAAAAGGTACTTCTCGAGCTCTTTTTGGTATTATATATCATTGCTGTTTCCAGAAACAAAAAAATTTCCGATTTAAACCTGTATTTAAATGTAGTCCACATCATAACTCCACTACGATGAGATTGACGGGACTTGATTGTATCTTCTTTTCCTAAATCGTGCCACTATTAACAACATCCGTTTTGTCTATCTAGATTTTTTTTCATTGCTAACAATTACGTGGGAGCAACTTTCATTGTTTTGAATATGATCTTCAGCAAACTTTAACCTCTAAATTCCTCTTCTTAACTCTTCAGAACCTGACTATATTTTTTGAAAACTATTTTTGGTTACGTGCAATGTTGGAAAATATACCAAAATAATAAAAAACAAAACATATTCATTTGGGGTGAATATTGGGCATGTCTAAATATTAATACGCAAGGTTCTAATATAATTTTTGTTGAACATACATTGTTTAGTATCTTAACAGTAATAAGAACCTAATTATAAGCAAAATACAAAATTAAATCTTTTTTTAGCTGGTATGATAAGCTTTAAAACAATCGATGTGAAGTCTAACATTGCATTTGCTGCATATACAAGTCACACACTTATGCCATCTTGCACATCGTTGCTGAGTGTGATTTTTTATCGGCCAATGATCCAGGTGATCATACCTCACTTTTTCAGGAACACTTGAGGTTCTCAGTGGTATAACAACCCGCAGCTTTGGAGTTGAAAGTATTGACAGTACAATGTGCCTAATAAAATCAATTTGTTTTATACATTTCGGAACAGAATCCACGAATTAACTTTGGATGCGAACGATGGACCAATACTATTTTCGACTTACATTTATTCTATGGCGACCACGCCATTGATCGATCGATAATAATCGGTTATATCGGTTACAAAATTGTTATTCTTTGTTTTCGCGCCTGGCTGTAACGATTGCATGTTGTGGGTTTTGTTGACGTTGAAATTTATAGCTTCTGTTGGTAGCTAGTGTGACTTGCCAGCGGATAAAGGTAACATTGGTGTCTTGGTCTAGAAGGCCATATGATGGACCCTCGGGGCTCTTATTTAAAATCCTTTAACTCGTCAATTCAAATGCTTCTGTCTGAATGAAAAAAAAAATTGCGCTAATTATCGTGTTTACATATTAAAAATATGGAAAAAATAAGAAACAATTTCAGTCTTTATTTTTTTGTAGAGGGGGTATCACCCACAGGTGACACTGGGCGTAATTGATACCTTGAACTTTATATGATAATAAAAAGAAAACTTATTTTCTTCTCTATTGTTTTATTATTGTAAAAAGAATATGGAATTACTTATGTTAGGAATGTATGCACGCTTACTTACTTGTTGTGGAATTTGTACCAGTATTTGATGTGTAAACCTATATTACACTTTCTTATGCCTTCATGACATAACTCGCAGCGGTGTTGTGAACAATCTTTCTCCATATGATCAGCTGAACTGCCTCCTAGTCTAGATTCAATTAAAACTCTCGATTCAAGAGGCACTGCGCAATTGGTGTTTTTAAATGGGGGTTTCCCATATTTTTGTAAAAAGGATATCACGACAGCCCTGCGAAACTCGCAGAAGGTCCAGTGACTACCACACTTTCTTTTGATTTGCCAAGCATTTTGACAAGATGCATCCAGCCCGAAAGCAAAAAGTGGAAACCACCATTTTTTTTCCTCGTAAACCTATCCTCATGGAATCGACATTCTCATCGAAGAGGTCTACAATGAACTACCCATGTAGTTGTTGTACATTTTTATAAGTGATGAGCAGTCAAATTTTATTTTTGTTTATTATACCAATCCAATCGACTTATGTCATTGGTGACAATCCGTGACAATTAGAGGCCACATTGACGACACTATTATCATGCCACTTAGCTGCAATTATTATTTGTGAGGCTTTGTAAACTAGTAAACTAGCTCACCTCTAGGTTTCTTTTTCATCTCTGTATTTTATATTATATATATATATATATATATATATATATATATATATATATATATATATATATATATATATATAAAATTTTCAAAATACAGGTTGTATGGACCAAGATTTGTTGATAATCTGGAGTGTAACTCTAAAATGACAACGGCACCTAAACCATTATCAGATTGTTGCTTCGGAGTCGGACCAGTTGCACCTTGATACAATTCGCAGTTGACGGGGTATCCATGCCGTGTAGCCGCTGACCAAAGTTTATAATCAAACCAGATGGGCTTCCCGTGGATATGTTGCTTTTTACTATGTATTCCAAAATACTGCACAATAGTTTCGTCAATTGAAATATGATGATCCTACTTTTTAGAAATTGACGGTAAAATTTTGAATGAGCATATCAAAGTATCTACGAACCCTAGCAAATTTATCATTTTGCGGTAATGTAGTACTATCGCATACATGGAAATACTGTTGTATTTCAAAGAATCGATTCCGCCTCATGCTAGAAAATACAAGTTCATTATGAGTATCTGCCTTTTCTTTCCCAAAACATCCTCATATATTTGGGCGTCAAATATCCGGTCAGTAATAATATTGCAATATACACCCTAAGTTCTTCAGGTGTAAAATTCAAGACGTAATTTCTCTGTAGGGCATAGGAATTGCTCACATCTGACATAAATTTTACTATATCTTCACTGATCAATAATCCGAAACACTCGGTGACACTCAGTTCCTTTTCGAAGGTTCCTAGAATATCTTCCTTACGATCCCCTTTCCCACAAGAAGAAAAAAGAGATGTATTATTCGTCCATTCGTCAATTTCTTTACTGTAAATTCCTTTTTCTTTTTTTTGTCTTTCGAGCCGGTTCTTGAATTTCATGCTATTGTTCTTCTATTTGCTTTATTATCTCTTTGCTCTATTGTCTTCTTCATTGTTTGAATAAGTAGGTCTAACCTCCACTTCTACTTCTGAACGTAACATTCTTCTGGGAAGGTGAACGAAATTGACTTCATTTTCGCCTCCACTGTCTTCATCAGTGACGTCACTATCCTCAGGAGGAAATTAGATTCTGTCACCATCTAAGTCATCGTCAGCTTCTAATGCATCAACAACGTTGTTCAACGCCAACCTGAAATAAAAAAAGAAACTATCACGCGCACAGCTCAAACAGCAATTTAGTTATAATAATGCCCAGTATCACTTGCAGGTGACACGTGCTATTTAGACAGCTATTTTGAATACAAAAACAATTATTTTTCAATAAAATTATTTACATTACAAATTACAGTACTTACCCTTTTGGCATTTGCACAACAATATAAAGTCAATAAAACACTCCCTTGCAAGAAAATGAAACCGTTTGAAACAAATGAATTATTTTGACAGATGACCTACGGGTCAGTGTTGCCAAAATAAAATTATAAATACTACTAAATGTTGACTTTTTAGTACTAGTATATTTTTCATTTAAATATATTATTTAATATTTTAAATTAATTCACCAATCTCTGTCACCTAGAGGTGACACTGGGAATTGACGGGTTAAAGAGGCGTTTTCTATGCGATTAGCTCGAATGATTCCCTTAACTGTTCTGTTATAGGCTTTCAGTTCTTAAAGAAAGGGTAAAGAATTAAAATAGTTATCCAAAAAAGTCACTTCTCCCAGGAACAAATCCTAATGCCATTCTGTTTGTAGCCGAACTTCCCAAGGTTATATTTGCATCTTTTGTCTTTTCAAACACCAAAACTTAAATCTGAAACGTATCGGTTTTCTCCTAATGAACTGCTTGAAATTATGACAACAATAATATGGTTTCATAACTTTATCCAAAGACCATATTTGAAGTAATAGATCAGCATATTGTTGAAATTTTGAAGACGTGATGATGTATTAGTGGCTTTACTTTTTGCTTTTATCCTCTGGATCAGTGGTACTATTATCACTAAAATGAAGATATTTAAAAAATTGTAGGAATCTATCAGTAGGATCAGCTTGAATTGTTCCTGTAACTGTTATGTTATCGGTTTTCAGTTCTTAAAGAAAGGGTAAATAATTAAAATAGTTATCCAAAAAAATTCACTTCCCTCAGGGACAAATCCTAATGCCATTCTGTTTGTTGCCGAACTTCCCATGGTTTTGAATATTTGAATAGTTTTGTCTTTTTCTTTCGTAAAGCTCAAATTCCACGCATTAACCATTTGGATTATTCAAACACCAAAACTTAAATCTGAAACGTATCGGTTTTCTCCTAATGAACTGCTTGAAATTATGACAACCATAATATGGTTTCATAACTTTATCCAAGGACCATATTTGAGGTAATGGATTGGCATATTGTATACGACATGTGATGATTTATTGGTGGACTTTTTTTTTGCATTTGTCCTCAGGATCAGTGGTGTTGTTACTACTAAAATGAAGATATTTAAAAATATCGATCTCAAGACATGACATTAGAAACAGCATTATTGTAAGAATCTGATGATTTTTCCCAGTACATTATTCTATTTGGCAATTTTACATATTCAGATAAAAGCAAGATTGCTAAAAACTTATCAAAATCTTCTGGTGATATCGTATATGATTCATTTCTTTCTTTATACTTCGAGTATTTTATTGGCTCATTGCATATTTCCGGTACAAATTTTAATGACCAAAACAACTTGAAAAAGTCAGTATGAAGTGCTCCTAATTCCACCTTTTCTTTTATGATGCGCGGCCAGTCCCCAACTTTATTTTTATTTTTTAAATCAAAATGCTTTTCTTGCTCAAATTAAATAAGTTCCCAAAGACGGTTTTCCTCAAACCCTGGCTTTTTCGGTTTCATTAAAATTGGTCTTTTGAAAAAGACTTCTTTGGCTTTTTATTGGATTTCGGAAATAAAGCTTCTTTTCTTTCATTATTACGTGAAACTAGTTCAACTTGCGGACTCAACAAATTCAACTGTCAACATTTACTACATTTTCTTCTTCCTTCCATATCAGATTCTTCCAAACAAGCTAACAATTCTTCTGTTGTAAGAAGTCTCCTAAAAATAATAAAATATAACATTTTTAAGCATTATTTTTAGACACTTATATTTTTATTTTCATAGAAGCCTAACGTATGAATTTATATACGGTCGATTTTGCTGCCCTATAAAACAACTCTAAAATCGTGTAAATAGTTTGGTTCTCAAATGTCCTTGATCAATTCATTATAATACATTTAAATATAAAACCAAATAAAATAATATTTAAAATTATTGATTGATTTGTCCGTTACTTTTGTGACTACTTGAACACTACTTTAAAAGTAAATTTCAAAGTAGTGTTTGAGAATGTAAAATCGTTTTACGAAACTATAGTCACACAAATTTTGTTTAAAAATAAAAGTGAGAGATAACAAAGTAAAAAATTGTTTTATTCCTTTTTAAAAAATGAACTATCACAAAGAAATGGACAAATCAATCAATAATTTAGATTTTATAAGTAAAGCAATAATAAGATTTTATTTAAAGTTATATGAAAACCAGGCAAGGTTGAAGGCTGAAGGACAGCAATGCCCACGAAAGAGGAAATGCCAGATATCTTGTTGAAAAGTGATAGATAACAAAGTAAAAAATTGTTTTATTCCTTTTTAATAATATTTAATCTATCTGTTGGTATAAAAACTTACGTCATGTTTCACTTTGTCTAGCCATCATGAAGAAAATATCTTTGTTATCGATATTTTAACCGGAACATTATATACTAACGCCACCTTTTATTCGTACACCTAATTAAATTAACTTGAAAACGCGTATACATATTTAGACGGTAGGTTTTAGTGGGTTAAGCTATAGCTTAACCCACTTAATATTACCTTACTTACTTACCCGCTTACTTAATATTACCCTACTTACTTAACCCGCTTAATATTGACTAAACTATAGTTTAGTCAATATTTTTTAGGTAACTGGTTTCAGCAGCCCATTTGCGATTTAGGCTAGGGTCAAATCTTCGATGAAATTCTTTGGCAACTTGGGCATATGAAGCAAGTTTTTTGAGACCTCGCGCAAAACTGTACCGGAACCACTTTTAGACAGTTTTTACCACACCAGGGGAGTGTTGCAATTGTTGGGCAATTTTTCTTGTGTCTTTCTCACTCTTGTTAAATCCAGAATATTTGCTTAAAAAAGCTTAAAAAATGATGCACACTTGACAAATAATAGTGCTGCACAATAAGTTCGCAACAAGTAAAATAATTTGATTGAATCCGGAGATAATTCCTTTGAGTTTATATCGATTTACAACGTAAATACCGAAAGAATCCACAGTTTGTTTTTATTTACATTATTTATCCTCATTACCACTATCTTTTCATAAGTTTTTCTTTTTTATAAACATTGGAATTTGGTAATTAGAACTCAAATTCGTTTAAAAATTAGTTAACCAAATAACAACAATTTGGTTCGTGAATTGATATTATTAACAACTTTGCAATATTTAACAATTTGTAAGACCCTTTCTTTCAAATCGAGCGGTTTTTTTTAATAATGTTTGAATAAAAAGCATAGTGTATTAAATATATAAGCATAGTGTATTGTACATTCAAATATGAAAGACAATATCTGTCAAATGACCACCTCTTGCAGATTCACAGACGTCCACTCTTTTGTTAAAATGTTGGATGACATTTTGGAATAACCATGGCTCTATCTCACCAATGATTTGAATACTTTCCTCCTTTAGTTCAGAAATCGATTGTGGATTGTTTTTATAAACCTGGCTTTTCACGTACCCCAAAGAAAAAAGTCCAACGGTGTGAAAGATATCACATGATCTTGGTGCCCAATTAACTTTACTGTTTCTTGCAATAATTCGTTTAGGAATTGTTTCTCAGGTGTAGCGTCATCCTATTGAAACCACCTATCCTCCAGATCAATAATATTTAATTAAGTCTACAAAAATCCAGTTATCAGCTCACGATATAAAACACCATTCACAGTTACAGCTGCACCAGCAGCATTCTGAAAGAAATACGGCTCAATTACACGTCCTGACCATAATTTGTACCAAACAGTGACCAGTTTAGGATGTAAAGGTTTCTCATGAGATTTTCCTCGCTCTCAAATGTGGCAATTTTGTTTATTATCATAGTCACCAATTTCAAAACGTGCTTTATCTGAAAATATTATTTTTTGAGAAAAATTATCTGTTTGTTCTTTAATCCATTTGACAAATGTACCACGTTTTGAATGACCCAGTTGCTTTAGTACCTGTGTTATTTGAATCTTACATGCTAAATCCTTTCGTAAAATACGCCATGTTGTGGATTCACTGAGACCAAGTTGTGAGCGTCGTCTTATGGAAATTTCTGGGACTTCATCAACACTTTCACGTACCAAGTCAATATACTCTTGTGAACGACCACTACGACTATATATTGCTCTACTTTTATGTTCCGCCGAATCTGTTTCTTGCAATTTTTGAACAATTCGATTGATAGTGCTTTCACCTGGACGATTGTGCAAAAAAAAAGAAAAATTAATTTGTTCAAATATTTTTCCCCATTATATATTACCAAAAAGTTATTAAAGTCCAACATCTCTTTTTGGATGTTGCAATTTATATGTCGATTAGTATATTTATATTAATAATATGAAATGACAATAGTTACACAACCAAAAAGATTTCTCGAATAAGTGAATGAAGAAAATGATTCAGAAAATGTTGTTTCTTTTTTAATTTCGACTAGTTTAGTTTAGTAATTCGATATTAGCAGTCTAAATAGTCGTAAAGTATCTAAATATCAAGAAGTCGCAAGGCATCAAATTACTGCTAGCTAAGTAATTTTAAAAGGGGTCTGTCGTCTGGTTACTTGAACCGGATATAAACATAGATTCGTGCAGTTTTTCGATAAACAACTTCGTGAGAGACGTTCTGGAATTATTAAGAGCGACAGGCTGGGAATTTAATGTGTGGAAGAAATATTTTTTTGGTTTTTTTGCCAGATGTACAGTCCGGGACTAAAAGATAGGACACCCCATTTTTTGCGTATTTTTACATTATTCTTTAATATTATTGAACTCTTCTTGTATATTACAATTAGATGTACTAAAGAAAAAATAGCATCTTACAGTTTGTTTGCAATATAGATTAATATCTACGAAATGTTTTCAAATATTGATAATATGATGGCGATATGAGAAAAAGAAGACTTAAGTTTTACGGACACATCAAACGGATGAATCCGAGTAGGCTAACTAGACAAATAGTCGAATTTTATGAAAATAGGAGTAGAGCTAAAGTAGATATAATTAAATGGATTGCGTCAATTAAAGAGGGCCTAAGATCAGCAAATATTACACAAAGTGAAATTCAGGATAGAGGCTGTCTCAGACACAAGGTTAACGTTTGGAAGGTTGGCCAGAGAGAAAAATGTAGGAAGACTGGAACAACTTGGTCTGACGAAAGGAAAAAGGCTCATAGCGAAAGAATGAAATTAGTATGGGCTCAAAGGAAGGCTAATAACAACAAACGCCTCTAATTGTACTTCGCGTAGTCCACCAGGGCCCACACGTGAATAATAATAATAATATAATGGATCTCAAAGATAGGATATTTGTTTTTTATTATGTAAAAACTTTCAACCCACAATTTTAATTATGTTCTGTTTCTTTTATCAAAGTGAAAATAAATCCATCATAGGACGTACAACATGTTTAATGCTTTATGAAAAAAAAAACAATTCTGCAAATGCACAAGCGAAGAATGTCGATTTCGGAAATCTCTCAATGTACAGAAAGGGTTCGACAGGTAATTACTTATTTGATTAAAGAACTTGAAGGGAACGGAAAGAAAAAGATTATTGGAAGACGCTTTATATTGACAAACAGGCAGAGAGACATAAACGTCCAATCTTACGCCGCGCTTCTAATACCACACTGACATCTCGTCAGAACGCGCTAAAACAGGTGTAATTATAATAATACATCAGCCACTCTAGACCTAGTGGCCCTTGGCATCAATTTTCTTCACCTTCCTCTTCCATTTCTCTCTGTCGAGAGCTTCTTTTTGCCAGTTCTGTACGCCGACCTGTCTGATGTCTTCTTTGACAGCATCTACTTATTTTTTCCGGGGTCTTCCTCTTCCCCTTGTACCTTCTCCTCCCAATAAGGCTCTTTTGACCCATCTTTCTCGTAGCATTCCACATGATCCAGCAACCACATGACCCAGCTATCTAGCCATCTGCCCTAACTATGTCTATTATTATCGGCCTGCTGTACATCTCTAGTAATTCCTTATCGGCCCCCCTTCTCTATTCAGTATCGCTTATTTTTATCCCTCCATAAATTTTTCTCAATATTTTCCTTTCCATCTGTCAAGTATGTCTTCCTCCTTCTTGTACAGTATTCAAGACTCACTTGCATATGTAAACGATGGTCTTATTATCGTTTGGTATATTCTTATTTCTGCTGCTCTGCTCTAGATATATTCTTTGCTCTTAATCTGTCATCATTCCTACTGCTCTACTATCCTTGGATATTCGTTTTTCTATTTCGCTCTCTTCGTTTCCTTTTGTCGTAAGTGTCACTCCCAAATATTTTACTTGCTCCATTTTTTCGAATTAGTAATTTTTGTTTCTACATCCAATTTTCAATTCATTTTCTCTTCCTGTGTTATATTTCATGACCATATACTTTGTCTTTGCTTCATTAATTCCTAGACCATATTTTTTCTTGTTTAAACTGTTTAAACATTTTTTCTAGTTCTTGTTCTTGCCATCAAAACTAACGTCAACATATGCTAAATACTAGAGTCTGTTCTGTCTCTCTCAAAATAATTTCCAGAACTACGCTAAAAAGCGTTGTTGATAATGGATCAACCTGCCTGAGTCCTCCCTCCACACTAAATTTAGCTGATATTTCTTCTAGCAGTATTTGATTGGATGTATTTTTTCCATTGCTTCGCACATTTTATATCATATAACTGAATCATAGGCCTGCTTGTAGTCGATTAACAAGAGATGTAAGCTTAGATGTTATTCATATGCATAAAAATTTGGTCTATGGTAGATCTGCCCTCTTTTAATCCGTCTTCATAGTCTCCTACTTCTCGGTGGTAAATGCTAAGGCGATTGTTAAGGATTTTTGCCAGTATTATTTTGCCTGTTTGCAGTAATGTCTAATAAAGCGATCCATCGATAATTAGTACACTCTTTTTTTGTCATATAGGGCAGATTAGTGTTTTGAACCAATCTTCTGGCATCTTATGTTCTTCCCAGAGTCATTAATTAACTTTGGAATTTTTATTCTCCTTGTTTCATCACATTTTTTCAAAACTTCTATTGGTATTTCATAACTTCTTGCCCCATTGTTGTTCTTTAGGCTATCTATATATCTATCTATATTCAATAATTCCTGTTCTTGATATTGTCTTTTCTTTTTTCTACAGATCTGTTGTACTCTTCTTTTCTTATTATATGCTTCTATCTGGTCTGGCTTCAATTTGGCTTTATTTCTGTGTCTTAGAATTTCTGTACACTCATCATTAAACCACTCTTGTTGTCGTTGTCTTTTTACTTGGCTTATCACTTTTTCTGTTGTATGCTTTAAGACGGTTTCAGTGTGTGTCCACTCGGTGAAAACAAGTAGTAGTCGAAAGGAGCCAAATCTGGTGAGTACGGCGGATGGGGCAAGAATTCCTAGCTAAGTGCAGAAATGGTGTCTCTGACTGCTTTCGCTTGTGCTGCAAAATAACTTTTTCGTGTCTTGTAGCCCATTCTGGCCGTTTGTCGATCAATGCATTGTCCAAATTCATCATTTTTTGACGGTAGCGAACGGTATTAACTATTTCACCGGGTTTCAGAAGCTTATGGTACACGGCACCCTTCTGATCCCACCAAATGCACAGCATTCTCTTCTTTCCAAAGCGATTCGGTCGATGTTGATGGTCGTTCTGGGTCAACCCAGGGCTATTTTTGTCGGAATCACCGCTTTTAAATTGTTTAAATCAACGTAACAAACGTTTTGCGTTGGGATGTTGTCACCATAAGTTTTCACAAGTATATGACGGCTTTCACTGGCGTTTTTTTTATCGAACAAGAAAAACAATAGTTGCTCAAATGCTCTTTATTTGGCTGGAATCTCGACATGTTTACCACACGAAAGGCGCTAACTCGAAATGGTTTAAACATCAATGGCATTTTGAAAGGTACTGTGTTAAAACAAAATTACATAAGAGATTAGATTGCGAACCGGTCCTTGTTTCCAGCGTCATCTCTAAACAAATTAAGAATTGTTAACTGCCACACCTGGTAAAAGCTTGTAAATGAATAAAGTATTATTTGTACTTCTTTAAAGAGAGCCATTTATCAAACATCTTATCATTTGTCCTATTTTGAACAATTTTATCTTAAGTTAACCTTTGACAGAAAAGTATCATTAATATTATTCTGATTATCTATAAATCATTTTAAGTCATCTGACTTCCAGATAGCTTATAACAAGAAGCAATGTCGTTTTTTGATATTGTACAAAATTTGATTTTATTTAACAATTAATACAATTTTAATCTACAATATAATCTCCGTTATTGATACTGTTTGCCCATCACTCCGACACAGTTTCTATTCCATTTTCATAAAATGAGTGTGATAGTGAAGTAAAATATTCTTCGATTGCTGTTCTGATAGGTGTCGAAGTAGGAAACTTGTTTTCACGAAGAAAATATTACATAAATCGGAAAAGATGATAATTTGACAGTGTGGAATCAGGAGAATACGGTAGGTGAGGAAGTACTTCCCAATCCAACTCTTTGACCTTTTCGTAGGTGATTCTAGAGTTTACGTGGTTTTGCATTGTCGTGGTGCGTAATACCTTTTCGAGTAATGCAATTTGGACGCTTTTGAATCAAAGCCATGTTTAGTTATATCCAGGTATATTATATACTTGGAATAACATTTGAAATGCCCGTTTTACAGAACGGGGCGGGCTTTGCTTTATTCCAAGTATAGCTTATACCTGGTATATTCTTGCATTGTAGAACCGGCCCTAAGTCGAGCACAATAATATTCAGTACTTATGGTTTCATTAAGATTCGGAACCACAGTGAATAATTCCTGTAAAATCCCACCATCACGTTTTTAGGATGAACACTTGGCTTTGGAGTGGACAAAGGGATGTTAACTATTGTTTTTCTTTATGTAATCTTACTTTAGTACTTTAGCACTTTATGGAATCTACTTTCCGTCTCCAGTAATAATTTGTCGAAGAAACAGATTTGTACCTAACCAGGAAAAAACTGTATTGCAGATGGTTACACGTTGATTTTTTTGCTTTCAACTGAAAATTGATATGGCACCTACATTGCTTCTCTTTATATTGTGTTTAGTTGTTTTAAACACCGTAGTCTTATGGACCATGAGGTTTTAAGTTTTATGGTCAATTCTTGAATGGTCTGTTTGGATTAACTTCAATCTCAGCCAACTACAGATCCTAATCAAAGTGAACAGGTCTTCCAGATTATATACAAAACGAAAATATTGAAATTACCATTCTATATTTTCTTACAGCAACGCTGACATGTTCTGCTATCCAAGGTACCAGGATAAACAGTATTAATGGCATTTGTGGCACTGTTATGCTTTCGAAACTTCGACCATGCTCCGTCGACCACGCTCTGGTCGACCTTCTCTGATTTCTGAAGATTTGGTGCGTTCGTGGACAACACAATTCGAGAGTACCGACGATTCACGATTTCAAAGTTGTCAAGTTCTGGAGACGGTAGCGGGTTACGACATCTAAGCACGGAAAACAGTGATACAATAACGTAATTTCATGTTAAAGGATGGTACATTTCTAGCAGAGAATAGAAGTTTTAGGTTAACATAACTTACCGTAACCTTTCGTAAACAAATAAACCCAATTTTTTTGCTCAATTTGCAATTTGGAGTTTTTGCTGATTAATATACAGACTTATTTAAGAACATCGAAACTGCCCTTTCTCTCTTGAGCAAAAAATTACAACTTTAGATTTAATTAAAACAACAAAAAAAAATAAACAAGAGCGGTTGCTTTTCTTTCATCCATAGAACGACAAACATCGTCACATAGAGAAAGCAAGAAAGTTTCCGTACTATAGCCCTTTCTAAAACCAAATTCAGTAGCAGAAAGTATATTAATATCGGTAAATACCCCTTAATTTGATTATACACGGCCTTCCCCAGAATTTCAGTCAAAGTCAGAAACAAGCTTATTGGCCGGAGATCGCCAAGCTCAGATGGATTAGAAGAGGAATTACAAGAGCCGCTTTCTACATTGAAGGGAAAAAGCCACACACCAAACAACATTTTATGATATGACATAAATACTTGTCAATAGCAGGCATGCATAGTTTTATCATCTGCAGAGTCAAACCATCAGAGCCTTTGGCATTACATTTTATCACATGTATAATATTTAATCAATCAGATATTTCGACTGGTTTAAAAGTGAAATTAAAGGCATCAGTTTTTCTATGAGTGTTATAAAAATTTATAGTAATAGTTGATGGACTACTTGATTCAAAGACAGAGACAAAGATATGATAGATGATTATGAGAAATGCTAGTTGAGACTTTAGACTACAAATATTTAAATTTGTAAGGGCATTATAAAAACTGGAGATAATTCGATTATTCAAATAAGCCGCATTTTCTCTGCGAATAGCACCTTTTGAGAAGTTTTGGTAATAAGACAATTCTTTATCCCTTTGCTTCATAAGTTGCTTTATGCTAGGTGTTAGCCAAGGAGCAGATGGTTTGAAAATAAATACTTTCTTTTCCGGAGCATATCTGTTAACGATAAAATGCTGGAAGTAAGAAAATGAACTTTTATCTGCAAATTGAAACATATTACTCCAAGGGATCTTATATTAAATTCATTCATGTTAAAATTTATGAAATCCCGATAAACAACGAATTTTTGCGGCTCTTTTTGATATATAGCTAACATTCATAGTTTCCATACCCTCATATATCTCCGGCGTACTTACAAAAAAAAGGATCAATCAATGTCTCTGAATGGTTGGTAATACGTGTAGGCACACTGATCAGTTGTTCCAGTCCATAAGAACCCAAACACATTCTAACTTTGTTGTTGTAATTAAAAAAACTAAACTTGAAGGGATTTACCACTAAACTCCAAAACGCTTTTTTGAACTGCTCGACGCACGTTTCGCTAACCATGTTAGCATCATCAGGAGATGATTTAATCTAATTCTAAAACTAAGCTATGTTCTATTTATATGAAAACCATACCTAACGAAGCGTGTAAAAATCATGAACCGTGAAGTGTACTAAGCCTTACATTAATAATTGAAAAAGTTGACTGAAAGGAATCGGTCCTTTATCTTGGTTCATGGTTTTCTTACATTTTTCTATTTGAATGCTTTCGTATGCATCCAAAGCCCTATTATTATTAACACTTTTAATTAGTCTTAAATTACTAATATCTATACTGTAGGCATGTTCGATTACATGTTGGGCAACACAAGATTTTTCATTTCTCCCATATCTAATGTGGGCAATATGTTCTTTATATCTTGTCAATATGGATCTTTTTGTTTGCCCAATATACCTTCGATCACAGTCTTGACATCTAATTTCGTAAATCCCCGATTTTTGAGTAATTAAAAAAGTTAAGGTTCATATCACCGATAAACAATATGTTGTTATAGGAGAGCGAAAGAAATGACAGCACATTATCGAAGTAATTTGTAGTTCGATCGATATGGGCCTTAGGAGAACGATAAATTACATCTAGTACCAATATGCTATGCCCTAAAGAAATTTTTAACCACATATCCTCTAAACAGACTCTGCTGCAATTGAAGTATTTTACATTTATAGTTGCTTCTCATGAAAACTTCCACGCCTCCTCCACGACTATCTCTACCCTTGCGATAAAATTTAAACTTAGGTATGTTTATCGAATCATTCATAATATTTGATGACAGTCATGTTTCAGTCACAGCGAAAATACTAAAGTTGTACAGTTATAAATGAGGTGTCGTTATAAAGTACATTAAATAGTTAATCTATTGATATAATAAATTTAAAAACCGCCTCGTGAACTTTGGAAGTTTTGAAAATAGCTATGGCACGCCCAAAATCGGGGATGCATTAAAAATCGAAGCAAATAAAGCTAAAAAGAGAGAACAGGTTAAGAGGCATCGATTAAGTCAAAAATCATTGCAATCGGCCTACGAGAACCCAGCCAACCAGGCCTCCGTAGTTGCTTTCTGCGAATAAAATTTAAAACCTCAACTCAATACAAGTGGGGTGATGTCATCCTCGCCTCGAATAACAATTGTTAGTACTAAACGAGGCAAGAAGTATCGATTGTGCCAAAATTCACCGCAATCAGGCCACGAGAACTTAGCCAAAAGTAGAAGGGTTCCCTGTTTAAATTAAGGCACGAACCGATCGGGCTTCCGTCCGTTTTTTTTATTATGATTAACACAATTAATACACACCAAAGCATCAGATGTATATGAATTCATCTTGTGATCACCGGAACACTTAAGACAATTTAATTTAGCTTTACAGTCCTTCTAAAAATGGCCAAATACACAACATTTATAACATTTGGTAATGCGCAAATAATCAGAGACAGCAAATCGTTGCCATCCTATATACAAAAATCGTTTTTGCATTAACACATTTCTTATGTCAGATCGGGGTCTTATTGACCGATGTGTTATGTTATAAGGAAACCTTTTATTCAAATTAACGTAAAGAATCGTTGATTAAATTTACGAAAGTACTTTCTTTTAACACCCTGTATATTAGATTAAATTATTGTAGATGCAGTAGATGGTATTGTGGTTAAAATTTAAATAACATTACTTATGGGTACAAACCTATTATTAAAACCTGATTTAATAAATTGCTGTTTTGTAATGTCCAACAAAAATTATAAATTATTGTTTATTAAAATCTCCCCCGTTGGGTGTGGACCGAATTTTCTCTCATCAGAGCATTTAAACAAAATTAAAATTTATTATGTTTACAATATTATAATTAAATTTTTCACTGGCTAACAAATTTATCTCGCTTTATAATTACTGTTGTACTAATATTTAATATGAAGTTACTGAAAAAGTTTGGGTGGCTTTTGTCCTAATCTGATTTAGGTTATTTTTAAATTTATTTGAAATTTATCAGATCATCGTGTTTATGTATGTTAAACAGCTCTAGTATACGTGAGATTTTTTGAGAATTTTTACTTTGAATATTTTGAATATTTTTATGGTGAAATAAAATAACACTGATGAGTTCAATTAAAGTGTAACTTTGAATTTGGCATCATTATTTTTTTTTTCTGAAAGTTGGTACGGTTGATGTTTGATATATGTCATCTTGTCAATTGATGGGATGGATCAGGAACACAAAGTACGTTACCACAGGAATCTTTTATATTGTAAAGGGTGTTTCAAATTGAGCGGTTTTTTAATTTCTTCAATAAAACACAGAATTTGCGTTTATTTCAAAACACTTTTTATTGGAAGACAATATCTGCCAAATGACCATCTCTTGTAGCTCCACAGACGTCCAATTTTTTGTCAAAACGTTGTATGACATTTTGGCATAACCGTGGCTATGTTCCACCAATGACTCCAATAATTGAATTTTTTATTTCAGGAATTGTGTACGACTCCATTTATATAAATGTCATACATTACACTTCTAAAATGATATTAGACCCAGGCAAATTCACAACGCCTTTTGTGTTTTATTCAAAAATTAAAAAAAAAACGCTCGATTTGAAAAACCTCTTATATATGGCAATTTTGCTTGTTTACGCTTTCCTCTAAATAAAAATGCCCCTTACGGCTAAAGATGATTTTGTTTCAAAATCCAACTTGCTTTTCTTCAATCCATTTTACGAAAGTAGACATTGACGAGGGTTAGATAACTTTAATATCTGTATCTATTAATTGAACTTTATATTACATCAATACTAAATTCGTATGTAAGACAAGCCCTTCGTTAATCTCAGGTATAATCCAATTGTGAACATCACCAAATTGATATTCTTGGATCATAAAATATAGTTTCAAACGTATAGTTTCTTTTTGACAGTCTTCAAAAGCGTATAAGTTCAACATTTTTGCTCATGGGAAAAAGCGAATTTCATATGTTGATTAAAAGCTACTTTATGTGTGGAAAACTCATCACATAAATCGCAGAAAAGTTGAAAAACTGTTAGAGGGACTCTGCTTCATCGCATTTCATGGTTCATAATTGGTTTGTTGAGTTTTGATGTGGTCGAACCAACAAGAGTGACGATCCACATTCAGGACTGTCACTACTGAGGAAATGATCAACAAAATCTATGATATTGTGTTGGCCGCTTGCGATGTGACGATTAGACAGATTGTTGAATATCTCGGACGAATGCATATGGAATAACCCACATGAACATTTGGGCATGGGAAAGCCATCAGTCGATGTGTGTCGCTTTTGTTCACTGCATATCAAAAGCGGAATTATATGACCACTTCATAGCTGTGTTTAGATATGTATAAGTACAGTCTGAAGTTGTACTTAAGATATTGATGAAACAAACACAAGGGCTTCAGAAACTGCAACATTGGATGACTGATGCCATCTTTGACTTAATCGAAAAAAGACGCACCCTCAGAAAAATCGGTTTATCTTTTTTGATTTTAACCGAATGGAAAGACTATTGCGAACTCTTCTAATATGGGTATATTCCCAGCATATTAATTTTTTCCAGAGTCCCTGGTATCTTGCTTCTATCGTCCTGATGTTCTGGTGAAACCTCTCTCCTTGTTTGTCGCTTACTGCACCTAAATTTTTCGGAAAAAATCCAAATGGGAGTGTAAAAAAATGGACATGCGACACCCTGGTATTTCATAGACTTTAAAGAGTTCATCTATGAAGTTTTATAGTTTTCATCTTTTTCGTTGCCCAGAAATCCTTTCACTACACTTACAAAATACTTTCAAGCTGCCAATTCCTTAAGGAGGTCCAAGAAATATGCTTTCTATTAGTTTTGCATCACTTAATTGAGGAAATATTTCTTTTAGGTACTTGAAAGCATTACCTTTTTTATCCATGACTTTGACAACGTTTTTCATTAGTCCAAGCTTAATATGGAGAGACGGAAGAAGCATCTTTTTTAGGTTAACAAGGGGGACGTATTTTATGTTTGATGTACCAGGGTCACAGGTTTCTTTCATTGTTTTGGTTTTTGTTTCTATTATGAAGCAAGGCTGTATTTCTACGTATTTATGAAAATACGCGACTCGGAAGGTACATGTTGCATATGAAGCTCATTAAATAAACCATTAATATTACAACAGACACATAGTGATCCTTCCATTTTATAAAAACTTGCAAAATGTTATATTCCGTGTTCGGTAAGGTGAAACACTTGCATTTTTATCTAACAGGTTTCATTGTTGAAATCTTGAACAAAGAAGTTCCGATGTTTGTTTTGACAATCCCAGGTCACGTATCAAATCATTAAATTCATTCTGAGTTAGGTGCAGTGGTACTTGTTAATAATGTTGGGTGGGCAGCTGAGTTTCTACTGAACAAATAATTAATTCTATACATGATATGGTGACAGATGACAGAAAATTGACTTTGAGTGAAATTGCTAAGGCCATGGGCATCTCAACTGAACGGTTTTCTCATATTTTAAAAAAGGAATTGGGCTTGATTGAGAAAGCAGCATGCAAGATGGGTGTCGTATTTTAACGTGTCGTTAAATTCTGATCAAAAACGACTTCGAGTAAAACATTCTAACCAACATTTGGATCTTTATCAAAAGAATAAAATAAATGTCATGGTTCAAACCTTTAATTCAAAGTACAAGATGAAGCGTTCTACTAATTACAAAATTACTGCAGGAGGTAGACAATTCTCTGCCAGCTTTGCTGGTAAAACCGGACTTTCGGATTCTGGAGAGTCCGGGCTTAAACTCAAAATCTTTCAGAGGGAGTCGGAGACCTCTGGCCAACATCTGAAACCGAAAACAAAAACTTTCTTTGGAACGGTAAATATCAATTCTCTCCTGCGCCCAGGAAAACTACACAAACATCGAATCAGCAAAAAATCCAAATTTTAGCTTTGCAAGAAACCACATTGACAGATGATAATACCTTGGAATTCGGCAGCTACACACTTTTTAAAAGTAAAACGAAGAATACTCAAAAATACACCACATCTCGGTGTTGCTTTCGCTATCTCAAGAAATATTTTTGGTTCTATAACTAATGTCCAGCCAGTCAATAATCGACTTATGACACTATCCCTCAAGTGGCCTAACAACAACTATACATTAATCAATGCACACCTCCCAGTTAACGAAGAAAATAATTCTAATCCTAAAAAAATAAATAAGTCTTGGGAAATTCTGGAAAAGACTCTCTAAAATTCCCTCTAACCATATAAATATCCTATTGCATGATTTCAACGCCCAAGGGAAAGAAACAAAGTACAGGAAAACAGTCGGCAGTTTTCCTGCTCATAAATGGACTAACTATAATGATAGAAGATTGGCTGAACTATGTTCGCAGTTTAATCTAAAAATAATGTCAACCTATTTTAAGAAGAAAATAATAAAACAAAAGACATGGAGGTGCCCAAACACGTACATAGGTGAATTATAAATTGACCATGTTGCCATTTCGTACCCCAATTATAAACAGATTTTGAATGTTCAAGTCAGGAAAGGAGCTAATATAGACACGAATCACTACTTGACTAGAACCAAAGCAAACTTAGCTTAAAACCTCGAAAACTTATTCAAAAGAGACTGCTAATACCAAAGTTCGACCCTACGAAAATAAAACCAACTCTAACAGAAGACCTTGATAAACAACCAGCACAGAACTGGCAATAATTGAAATAAAAAATTATTAAAACAGCTTTAAAGTTGGTCCGTTTTTAAAAACGCAGAAAACATCGGTGGTGGGATGAAGTTTGCGAGCAAGCAGTATTAAGCCGAAGTAAAGCATTTAAAGATTGGAACAGTCAAAAAACAGCAATAAACTATATCATCTTTTTGGAAGTAAGAAAAGAAACATCAAAGCTAATTAGACAAATGAAAAGAAAATATGAAAACAATCAACTTAATGAAATAGAAAAAGATTTCCAAAAAAAGAACACCCGAAACTTTTACAAAACATTTAAAACTAAATTAACCTGCTATCAACCCCAAAGTCTTTGCTTCCAAAAGGAAAACGGACAGTTAGCTTTAAATAACCAAGACAATTGCAATGAACTTGCGAAATATTTTGAACAACTGCTAAACTGTCCTGAGTCCTTAAACAAATTACTAACACTAAACCCTAAACAAGCAAACCCAGATTCAGTACCACTGAATGAAGATGAAATAATTAGGCAAATCAAGCAATTCTACAAGAAGTTTGGCCGAACGGTTTCCGGAAGATTGAAAAGATGCTCTAATCCATCCACTACACAAGAAAGGAGATAGAACGGATGTAAACAACTACAGAGGGATATCTCTTCTCCCAGTTTGTTACAAGATTCTATCTCAATGTGTACTAGACAGTGCACAGGGACAGTTAGATTCTAAAATTGGTTAATATCAAGCAGGTTTTCGACTGGGCAGATCCTGCGCTGAACAGATCCTGAATCTAAAGTTGATCCTAAGACATCAAAAACTGTACAATAAAAATCTCGTCTGTACATTTGTGGATTTCAAAAGAGCATATGATTCTATTGACCGCGAATCTTTAATCCAAATCTTGAAAGAACAAGGACTAGATCTGAAAACGCTTGCAATTATAAAAGAAACACTAACTAGCACAAGCTCAAAAGTTAAATTCATGGGTGACATCTCATAGCCCTTCGAAATTAAAACTGGAGTGAGACAAGGGGATGGACTCTCGCCACTGTTATTTAACTGTGTTCTAGAAAAAATAATACAGGAGTGGCGTGAAAAAAAGTCGGCCCTGAATATTGACCAGCCCATTAAACTGGGAGGAACCAACATCAAAATTGATTGTCTGGCATTAGCTGATGATCTAGCAGTTTTGGCTCAAAATATATTAACGACAAAAAACAGATTGAAATCCTAAAAGAAACAGCAGAAAAGGTAGGACTTCAAATTTCCTTTAAAAATACACAATACATGACCTGCAACAGACTAAGAACAGCATTTCTAAAAACAAAATATGGTAACATCAGACGAGTCTCTCAATTTCAATATTTGGGTGAAATAATCATGGAAAATGGGTTGGAAAAATCGGCCAATAAGGGTAGATGTCAAAAAATGGAAACGGTATTGAGACTTACAAAAGATATTTACAAAAAATGCATCTCTAAAAACACAAAACTGAGACATTACAACACAGTTATTAAACCAGAATGTCTATATGGGACAGAAACGCTCATTTTGAATAGAAAGAGAGACATTGAGGACATTGAAAAGGAAAGAAAAATCATAAGAAAAATCTTGGGCCCCAAACAAATAAATAACACAACATACCGACTTCGAGAAAACCAAGAAATCAAACAATACGCAGATATACATAGCGATATAAGAAAAAGAAGACTTTATGTTTTACGGACACATAAAACGGACGAATCCGAGTAGGCTAACTAGACAAATAGTCGAATTTTATGAAAATAGGAGTAGAGCTAAAGTAGAAATAATTAAATGGATTGCTGCAATTAAAGAAGACCTAAGATTAGCAAATATTACACAAAGTGAAATTCAGGATAGAGGCTGTTTCAGACACAAGGTTAACGTTTGGAAAAAAGCTCATAGCGAAAGAATGAAATTAGTATGGGCGCAAAGGAAGGCTAACAACAACAAACGCCTCCTAACTATACTTCGCGTGGTCCACCAGGGCCCATACGTGAATAGTAATAAAAAATAGATTTTTAACGTCGCTTTTTAACTATGGATGAGACTTGGGTTTACCACTATAATCCTGAACTACGACAACAAACCGCAAAGTGGAGCCCGGTTGTTCAGTTTTGACTCAGTTGAAGTGATGAAACTCGACCCAAAATGTCATGACATCAATTTTTGGGATGTTAATGGCATTTAGTTCATTGATTGCCTTCAAACCCGTAAAATAATACGGGACAGTATTACTCAAACCTTTTGGATCAGTTCGATGCAAACATTCGTGAGAAAATACCTGGTTTAGCAAAAAAAACCACCGGCTTTTATCTCTTTCCAAACCTCCAAAAATACTATGTGGCAGGCGTTTTTTAGAAATGCAGGAATTATAGCAGCCGTAGATGAGTATTTTGAAGAACTTCCAGAAACTCAGTTCAGAGATGGGATAAATGAATTGAAGGACCACTGGAAAAAAATGTAAGGGAGAATATAGAGAAGAATAGTCATTTTTTCAATTAGAAACTTTGTTTTATCATTTCCGCTCCGGGAACTTTTCATTTAGCCTAGTATTGGGTACCAGATAAGTAAACTACTGTGTGGTGCATATAAGTTTCGTCTAAGTTCACATTGCCAGAACATACAAACTTTATTATCAAGTTTAAAAGATTGCTCATTGGAGTGATTCTCTACTTGTCAAATGTCATTAACATAACAAATACCTATATCTTCTGAGCAGGAAAAAATTACTAGTATCTATAATGTGATTATGCTGGAGTGCATGTTGGGCAACTCAAGATTTTTCATTTCTCTCATATCTAATGTGGGCAATGTGTTTTTTATATCTGGTTAATATGGATGGATATTTTGATCTACTTTATTATCGCTCTGTAATAATCTCCATTAACGAACTGATAAATTTGAATCTTCATCAACAACATAGTTTTTGTCTTTTTTTTTTCTATCGAACAGCGTGAAAAGCGTTCGGAATTTGTCGATAATTCGGCGAATGCATCGCTCGGTTTCAGTACTTTACTGAATAACTGTGACATTAGAGGCTCGCAAACTCACAGTTCGTTTGACAACGATCCCTATCGGAAGTTCGGACGTACTGAAAAAATTACCCGTTATTGTGTATAACACAATATGTGTTTAGAATCTAACAACCGTATTATAGCGGCCTCATCATTCTGTAATTTTCCCTTTAGCGATATAACTTTTGGACATTCGAAATAGGTAATAATAAAATAACGTAATGACAGTTTTATTTCGTTTCTTCAAAGTATTTCATTTAATCCGATCGATCCATTTACTAATTAAAACGCTTCCCATGTTACTCTATAATGATTCGGATCCACTAATTAATTACGAAGATTAACGATCCCTGATTATGATATCGTTCGTTTTAATGACCGTCCCAACTTCAAGGTTTTTTTTATATCCACTGTGGATTTTATAATGATTAGTTCAATTGAATTTTGACGGGGAGGGTCCTTTTTAAGCTTTGGTAATATGGAACACCCTGTTTTATAAAACCCTGTTAATGTTAACACCCTGTTATATTTTATAGTGGAGCACAAAAGAGCAATAAATTCAGTATCTAAAACTATTCAGTGATGATATACCTATTTTTAACGGCTTTCGACTTATAAACAAAAAAATCAAAATAATGTAATTAAAGCATATATAACGGTTTATTTTATTTTAGTAAATAATAAAACAAAATTAGAAACATAATACTGTGTAAAAACTATTTTTATAGCAAATGTTCGAAACGCTGATCGTTTATCTCCAAACACTTCAATATTCTAATATGGACTCCTTCCGTGACGGCTCTTCTTATCTCATTAGGACCTAAGGTTGCGAATGCTTGCGAACTCCTCTCTAGTGTTTACTGACGTGTTGTAGATAATATCTTTTACAGTACTCCAAAAGTTGAAATCAAGAGAAGTTAAATCGGGTAATCTCGGCAGTCAATTCCACGGACCCAAGCTCTTAAACTACCTGTCTTGGAATAGTCCATAGAGTTGCCTGCTTATTTCTTCTGTACAGTGTACCGAAGCACCATCAAGCTGGCACCAGCTACTTCGATACACTATCAATGGAAGTTTTTCTGCCAAATCCTTTACTACTGTTTTTAATATTTTTAGATACTTTCGAGAAGTTAACTGTTCATTGTCAATAAAGTATCGAATTTGTTCGTGTCATGATTAAACAAAAAAAACATTAAAACTAAATTTCGCTTGGTATGCAGAATCCCTGATAAAATGAGGTTTTTATTGGCCCAGAAGTGATAATTTCATGTGTCTTCTCCTTCATGTGTCTTCTCTCATGTGTCTTCTCCTTCTCTCGAAAATTTGTACTCATCAGTTCAGATTATTTTTTGTAAAAAATCTGGATCTCCCTGGAAATGAATTAATAAATTTTCACAAAATTTCATTCTTTGAGTGGGAGCGCATGCTTCATGCTTCCAACCTTCCAACCTTCATGGTCCTGGGCTTTCCTCTGCCACTTGGGTCCTATATACTTAACGATGTCATCAGTCCATCGTGCTTTCGGTCTTCTTCGCGGACGTTTGCGATCAAACGGTATCCACTCCAGAATTGCCTTGGTCCATCTGTCGTCCCATCGCCTCGCTATATGGCCTGCCCATCTCCATTTCAATTGCTTTATCCTTCCAATGATGGCACTGATTGTGGCAATGACAATTCATTGTGATGTGAGTCTCCAGGTTTCACTTCCGTATGTCATAATGGGTCGGACGTAATGATGAAAAACTTTTCTTTTCAGGCAAATTGGGACTCTGCTCTTAAACACTATGTTGAGCGTGCCAAATGCCTGCCAGCCACATTTAACACACCGTTCCACCTCCCGGGCGGTATCATCCATTGAAATCCTCTGCCCAATGTGGGCTTCCAACTCCTTTCCTAAAACTGAAATTCTCCTGCCCTCAACGAAATTATTGGACATAACCTGACTCTTTTTCAGGTTTAGTTTTAAGCCAAATGGTTCGCCAGCCGTTTGCAGTTTTTGTATGCGTGCTTGCAGCGGTTTTTATCGAATCTATATAATTTGGTTTTTCCTCCACTAGGATATTTGGCATTTGTTCTTCCGTGGGTATTGTTGTCTTTGATTGGTGCTGATCTTCACATAACTGGGAATAAAATTTTCTGACAACCTCTAACATTTGCGCGCGCGCCCTGTACACTGTGCCATCCTTCGGCATTAAGGCATACACTTGCGTTCTTTTGTTTCTCAGCTTCTGTTTAGCCTTGTTAATTCCTTTGTTTTCTTCCAGGGTTTTTTGCACTGGCTGCATGTTGAGTCGGCGCGTGTCCTCTCTGATACGTTTTCTTATAGTTTTGCAGAGCTCAGCGTACTCGACCCTACCAAAACGACTCCCTGCATTTCTCATTGTCCGTCGTTTCTTCATTAAATCAATGGTCTCACTGGAGATTTTTATCTGTTTGAGACATTTTTCTTCTGCTATTGAAGCAGGTGCTATTGAAGCAGCCGTTTGAAGCACATTGTTGGTGATTTCTTCATATTGAACTGATATTTCCATCTCCTTCGGATCTTGTAACACTGCAAAGCGGTTTGACAAAGCAATCTCAAAATCTCTACCTCTCTCCAACAGTTTCTCAGAATTCACTTTACCATTCTTTGACCTTACAAGTCTTTCGCGCTTGCTTCGACAGTTAATCCTAACTTTTGCTCGTACCATTCAGTGGTCACTTCCAACATTAAAATTAATAAGGGCAATACAATTGCAAATATATTGTTTTATCGTTGATCATGATGTAATCAATTTCACTTGTGAGTCCTGATGGACTTTTCCATGTCCATTTTCTGCTGATATTTTTCTTATAGAACGAATTCATAATATAAATTTCTTGCCCTTCGGCAAAATCAACCAAACTGTCACCTCTATTGTCTCCCTCACCAGTTCCATATGGGCAGTTGCATTTTCACCAGTTCTTGTTGTTCCAATTCGAGCATTAAAATCACCCATCAGGATTTTGTACTTACATTTCTCCTTGTAAAAAAGCTGGGTCACATCATTATAAAATTCCTCTATTTCCTCATCCCTATGGCTTTCAGTTGGTGCGTAAGCTTGGACGATTTGAAGCCTAAACTTTTTATTTAGCCGAATAACGCATTGGGCTAGTTATTGATGAGGAATCCAATTCTCCCACATCATCCATTCTCCGTACCTCGGGTGTAGTATACGTGTCCATTTGGTTCCAGTTTAATGAACTCTTCGCCCTTTCTTCGTGTTTCACAGAACCCAGTAATATCCCAATGTATGTTGTCAAGTTCGATTAACAGTTCTCGCAATCGGGCCTCCGTTTTCCTAGTCCGTATATTTAGAGTTGCAAGGTCAAAAGTCCAATGGCAGTCTGATCTAATCCGGTGATTCTTAGCACCCCCTCTGCCTTGGGGCAGGTCTTCCGCTGCCGTAGGTAGTTGCCTCTTGGCCTCCGGGGAATGAGGCCCGTGTTTGAGGTTGTACTGTCATATTAAAATACCATGTTGATGGTATGGACCGTAATTTGCCACGCTGATCCAATGCGTGTTGGCAGATTTTGGATCATGTTAGTCTGAGACCTCTGCTTGTGGTGTGTTATGCCATGTTAATAATTCTTAATAAAAAAGATACGTTTAATTTGGGAGAAAGGTGAAAAAACTGTTTATTCAAAATGGCAATTTGACAAGTTTGGAGGCCCTCTCAGAAAACCGTACATCTTTTAAAGTGGTTCAATTATCAAGTCATTTTTTGTAAGTGTTGCAGTGTTTCATGAAAAGTGCTTGGGACATCGATTAAAACAAGTGGCAGTAGGAAGGGGCCAAATCTGGTGAATACGGCGAATTGGGCAAGAATTCCCAGCCAACTGCAGAAATGGCGTCTCTGACCGCTTTCGCTGTGTGTGATGGGGTATCGTGACGGTATGCGTCGTGCTCTAAAGTTGCTTTTCCGAGTCTTGTAACCCATTATAGTCCCCTTTTGACCAATGCATGTTGGTCAAAAGGGGACGGTATTAACTGACTCACCTGGTTTCAGAAGCTCATGGTACACGACACACTTCTGATCCCACCAAATTCACAGCATTGTCTTCTTTCCAAAGAGATTCAATCTTGAGGTCGATGTTGATGGTTGTCCGGGTCAATTATGATTTTCTGCGTTTTGGGTACTAGAAATATATCCATTTTTCATCTCTAATCACGATCCGATGCAAAAAAGTTTGAACAAAACAACGAAGTTAGACTAATTAGACTAATTAGACTAATTAGACTGTCATTGCCATTTTTATATTTACTCCATTATTTTGGATATAAGAAAACCATTTATCAAATTCTAAAATAATGCAGCATGTATAAGTTATATTTAAATAAAATATGTTTTTGTCACATTTTGTGAAAATTCCTTCAGTTCAGCAAAACTGATTCTCCCAAGGTAATCTTTCCGGTTCATCACCGCGATTCCGACAAACATTTTTCATCATTCGCACATCATTTGATTTGATTTAAACGCCAACAAAGCAAATGAGACAGAGATCCCGATACCTTTCTCACTGCGTAGTTTGAAATTGTATTTGACAAAGAAAAATACACCTTTAATTTCGTTTGTTTTTGATGTATATTTTATACTTTATCATTGGCGATGTACTGTTTGCTTTTAGCAAAATGAAAACGGGATATTTAATTTTAAAAAAATGTTATTTTACCTTTGTTTTTTATATATTTTTTTCTTGTCAAAAAAAGACCATTTATATAATTTTGCCCTTTATTTTTTGGTTGCAGGTTGTTTTTTGCGAATATTGACAAAGGAAGGCTTTCCGAGGAAAAGATCCGGCTTTTCATTTAATAAAGGTCAAAGGTAAGGAAAAAACCTCTTTTTTATTGTTAGATTGAAATACGAAACTGGCGTTTGGTGTATTATATATGAAACCAGAAAATATAGGAAATTTGATACCGTTTTAGAGCGGATTCTCTAAATCCGACGTTGCTATAATGCTTTTTGTGTTCATTTTTTATTAGCATTAGTTTGCCAGTCGCAATAGGAACGTGTGTGTTGTCAGTACAAAAGTGAGTCAATATTAAGAAATTTTGCATCGTAGTGTTATAAAAAAATAATATAGATTTTATTTTTATATTTGATAATTAATAAGAATTGATATAGAATGATATTGATGGAAATTTATATAGAGTTAATAAGAATTTCAGACCAAACTTGTTATAAATTATAAGTGAATACATCGTTTCATAGAATAACGGGCATCGACACTTTAATCTTTTGAAAATATCTATACCACCAAAATATTTATAAATTCATTTCAATTATTTTTTTGTGAGTACATTGGATTATTTCCTTTTTTTACGTTGTATGGTAAAAAAGTAAGGGACAAAGTAAACACAGCTATAAAGTGGTATATACAGTTATGGCCAAAAAAAGAGGGCTATTTAGAAATCATTTCTTTCAATCAAGTTTCAAGAAATCATCAAGTTTATTTCGTATCAACGACTAAACTATGAAACTACTAAAACAAATGAAATTATGAAGTAATCGGCTGACATGAAATAAATATGAATACAAAATAATGCAAATTAAATATAAGAAATACATAACTTTTAATAAATGAGACCTTGGTCACAAAAATAAGAATGTTTAGAAATAGCATGCACAGAAAATAAAATAAAAAAGTTGTATAACAAGGACAAACTAGTCAAGATTAACTTATTAGCTAGTATTTTGTTGGATAGCCTTTATTTTCCTAAACTACGGCACATTGTCTAGGCATGGAGTCTATAAGATTGCTGCAAACTTCAATCGGAATGGAATATCAGATTTCTTGAACAATCCCCCATAATTTTTTGGTATTTGATGTTTTCCTTAAAGTTAGACGCGTTTTCAAAATTTTCCATAAATTTTCTGTAGGATTCATGTCCGGTGATTGAGGTGGTCAAGGTAAACAAACAATATTGTGGGTATCTAACCAAGTTTTCACACTTTTGACGGCGTGTTTTCGATTATTGTCGTGTTGGAAATTCCACCGTAATGGCATATGTTCTTCGGTATAAGGCAATATAATATTTTATAAGATGTATACATTTTTTTGGTCATGTTTAGTTTTATCCAATGAATTGGACCAACTCCGGCATATGAAAATGAATCCCAATTTTTTATATTTTCACTACAATGTTTGACGCACCCAATAGTGTTTTCTAGATTCAAATGTTCATTCACTTAACGCCGATCACGTGCTCTTCCATCATTATACTAAATAAATGTATTTTTACTCCTTACACATTTTATGATACGAGTTCTAAATTTAACAAACTTTCAGTTTGATAATGAAGAAATTAAATTATTAGAAAAAGACCTCAAATACTGCCCAAACTTCATCAAATCCACATATATTGAAATATTCGCAGCCAATTTAGAGAATCTTTTAGGTATAAATAAAACTCAATTAGCAAAATATAACGTTGCAAACATAATAGCAAACAATAAACTAAAAAACAGCTATTCCAACGAACTCAGAGTAATTAATACATTACGTAACAAAATTAACCAGAACAATTTAGTTCTTTGCAAAGCTGATAGGTAATACTATTACTGTACTAAATACTGTACTAAAAATGAACACCCTCATCAATACAGAAAACTGTAGAGAATTCAAGACCGATCCAACCAAAAATATCACACCACTGTAGAGAAAATTATAAAAACGTACAATGAAACCTTCTTAAATATATCGCATTTTACCAAATACCATGAACCCAAAATCTCCAGTCTTATGGGGAATGCGTAAACTGCATAAAGATGGCATTCCAATGAGACCAGTTTTTTCTTATGTAAATGCTCCTGCAAACAACTGAATAGTAATCTACCATTATTTATCCATTTCAACTCGCCCAAAGCAACCAAAAATACAATAGAACTAACAACAAAATTTAAAATATACATATATCTCCCAATGCAAAGTTTCGTTCGATATAAAAAGTCTTATTACCTCCATTTCGGTAGAAATATCCACAATGAAAGAATTCATGAATGTAATCTTGAAATCGTACACAAAAATGCTCTCATAGAAGCTATCAATGTATATACTGAATGGGACGTTCCACTGCTTGTGGAATCCAGCAGTATGTGACATTCAACTACTGTTGTCTCATCGGACGCTGTCCAAAGAAATCTAACATTGCATATGTACGCCATCCGACGGGAAGTCGATGAAGGTATGGGTGGGGACTGTGCATAGGCTCTCTCTATTCTTGATGTCGCCTCAACATCAAGAGGCGGAACATATGCCCTCCAATTGAAGGGATGGGTGGGGTTCTCATCAACCAACATGGGTAAAGAGATGATGCTGTAAGCACGGGAAAGGTTATTTTATGCATCTGTGGAACTGGAAGGGAATCGTTTATTATATACTGTAACCTGAAAACTAGGGCAGTATTTGGATAAATATTTCTTGCAACGAAGTGGCTTAAAGCAAGCTATCGACCAGAAGCAGACTGAATTAGCCAACAAAAAGGGCATTGCGTTTCAGCGAGACAATGCTAGACGGTCGAAATGTATCATTGTCCACCCAACACAAACTTTGGCCACTTGAGAGGAATGTTTTGGCCCATCCACCGTACTCTTCTGACCTTGCTCCCTCCGACTGCCATTTATTTAGATATACCTTCGAAATAGCTTAGATCATAAAAACTTTAGTTTCTTAGAAAACATTAAAAAATCATCTGCATCAAAACTTCAAATGCTGGCTTCTGGCTTCTGGCTCAAAACTTCTATGAGCTCGAGGTTATGCAGCTACTAGAGAGATACCAGACATACTCTACTAAGTAA
>JARFXV010000938.1:150000-240173 GCA_031761425.1 Cosmopolites sordidus | reverse complement strand
CGTTTCCGTACTAAAGACAAAATACGTCATAAACTGAATTAATTTAGCCTAGTTGCACCTGCCACTGAAATATATTTCCTGACAATAAAAACCGGTAATTCAAAATATATTCCTGCAAATTACAAACCATAAACCTGTTGATGAATATATAATACATACGTCGACTATGCAACTAAAACAAACACTGATACAGACACTAACGGAGAGTAACGAAAGCGATCAAACATCAACATATCGATGGAAGCCGATAAAACCGTCGTCCGAAAAAGAAAAAACAAAAGCAAAAAACCAAGGCGCGTCGAGGTCTGTGTGGTTACGTGTCGCCTATGCCGCCACCGCGTTCACCGCTTCGCAACTGTCTAGGGCACCATGGCCAACTACCACTTGTGGCGCGATTTTCCTGGATCGAGGGGCGGCGCGGGGGTTGCGAAAGCATGCAACACGCACCCTTTGAGTGGGGGGTTGCAAGGATGAAAATATAAACCGTTCCAGTTATTTTTAAAATGAACTATATTTAATGAAACACATACATTTGTAACATAGCCGTTAGATTCGGGAATGCAAAGTTGGAGGATAGCTTTGAGAAAACTTCAACGCACAAAGAAAAAACGGGGAGCAATAACGCACCAAAGATTATAAAATAAGAAAAATTTAACGTCAATAGAATGAGTTAATGTTATTTAGATTTTTGTATTTAGAAAAATATCTTGTACCAAAAACTTTCCCATTGAAACTGAATAAAAATGACATATTTTAGGAAGATCTGTGGATTTTGTAAAATATACTGTGGGAACTGTAGAATGTCACAGGAACTGTTCGTTAAATACTAAGTATATTATGACTACATGCTCTGTAGTCCCCAATGCAAGATTGATGGATAAAAAATAACTGTATAAAGCAGAAATACATTATTTTAGAAGAGACTTCTATCAAATTTATCATACAAGGGACGGTAAAATGTGTTCTTTCTTTTTTAGCGATAATTCAGCGACAACGGTTGAACTAAATCTACAACACTATAGAAAAGTGATAGAAACTTTTGAAGAAAGAGTCGTGATATATAAAAAGGGTCAGAGAATAGAAATAAAGATATAGAAAAGAGAAAGGAGACCATTTAGACGATGTGTTATTAAATGTATAACTTTTATATTAAAATGTATTAAATATCCTCGGCAGCTCTTGTTGAAACACCCTTTAACAACAATGTTTTTGTTTCGATAATATATGCATTTAAACAGGCGTGGTCTCGAATTTTTAACAGTTGTATTCAACACCCTGTCTAAAACAAAACAACAAAAAGAACATTATCTTTTCCAAATATTCTGTTAAATTAAGATGTGTTGTAAATTTATTAACCACACTGAGATTCTCGATAAGTAGGGCATACTAAAAATTCGAAACTGTTATCAGTTGACCTGATCATTGAGCGACTTCGGTACACTCTGCCATCATGAAATATTGTAAATCGTTTAGAAAAGTTATTATGGGTCATTAATTCACTAATATTAATAACTTGAATTATTTAAAACAATATTGCTAGGTTTTATGTTTTTAAAATTTAAAAATATCTTAATAGTTTATCTATAGACCTACAGATGGCGCAGCTACCTTTTATGTCATGATAAATGAGCAGAAGATATTAGCTCCTAAAGCTTACTGTGATACATCAGTACATACACATAATGTGTGTATTAATTACGCGCTCTTAGTTCAACCACCGATCCACCGTTTCTATCGAACAGACTCATCATTATCAGCTCATTCTTGTCCACTACTCGCATCGTGATATATCTTGAGCCACTTGCATTTAGTTAGTATGGATGCACTTTAAGTCATGCGACCATCTGATCGGGGGACGCCCTCTTTTCTTCATGACATATTGTCTTGGTCGCCATTCTGTTATAAAAATTTTGTTATAGATTAAATTTTGTCTAAAACAACAGAATATTAATAAGGTGTTTTGGCGATAAAGCTCAGTAAAAAAATACCAAGAACCAATTTGTACAAGGATTTTAGTGATGGTAGATGAAGATGAACCTCGTTCAGGAACACCTACTACGCCAACCAACGAAGAAAACATTATTAAAATCAAGGATTTTGTACTGATTAATTGCTGATTAAGTATTATAGCAGATAATATTGCTGATTAAGATTGTAGTAGATTTGTGATGAAACAATGTATAGTTTTTACATTTTGACAACACACCATCACACATCGCAATAAACATTTTTCGCTAAAAATCAAATAAACACCGTTTCAAACATTATATTCACCAGATATAGCACAACGTGACTGTTCTCTCGATAGAAGAAACCACTTCGTGGACGCCGTTTTAAGTTCGCAGACGTCATTCAAAAGACGTCGCTAGCCGCTTTGAACTAAATACAAGAAGTCGAGTATTAAAGCTGTTCCGAAGACTGAAAAAAAAACTTTGAAGGAGAAAAACTATCGAAGTTACTGTATTATTTGAACAGAAATTCATCAGAAAAATTTAAGTTTGCATATAATTTTTTAAAATACGATTTCTTTTGATAGTGAGTGATTGAGAATTTTCCATTATATTAACAAGATGTTCTAACTTTTCTGAATTCAAATCAATTATAGGACTAAACTTCGAAAAAGGAAATTTAAATTCTTCTAGAGTTAATAAAGTGACATTAATGCTGAGGATCAGACAAAAACGGGAAAGGACCACTTCGGAATATGAATGTTTTGCATCAAAAACGAATTTGTAAGAGGGTGTTTTTTAATTAAACAATTCAGAAAAACGGTTTGTTTATTAAAATCAAGTCAAGTTTACGACAAACTTTTTATGGAGATGCTTTTAATAATTGATATATTAAATTGATTTTTTCCCCATAAGAGAGTGGCATATTATTTAAAATACTTTCTGGATATTGAGATTTTATACAGGATGTTCGGTATCGTTTTGTTCAAATTTCGGTTTCGTAAACTAGATTCAAATCCTAAGGCTAAAAAACCCGAAAGTGGTAGATGGATGGGAAATTACAGGGCTATGAATTGATGAAACAATAAATAATTAGATTTAAATTCATAAATCAAATAAAACCTATCTTACCTCATTAATTTATAATTAATAGTATTTTCAAAATGCCCTCCTTTTGCCAAATACAAAATAATAAATAGTTTGATTCATGTTTGTAAACCAAATAAGAACTTGTCGTATTTTATCAATGTTTATTTTGAAAATTTAGGTGAGCATACTCCATCAACTATACTAGAAAAAACGCATATAAAACTATTTGAGAATAACTAATGTGAACAACACTTTTTTAACACTAATTTCAGTTTCAAGTGAGTTAGTGTCTTATTGTGTGTAAACGCTGATTTAAAATATCTTACTGATTTTCTTCACTAAAAAAGTTATCTGGATATGCATTTAATTTATGGTAATAGCAACGGGAGTGCACGTCAAGCGGTTAGCGAATACTGAAATTGGTTTCCAAGATGAATACTTCATTAGGGAACATATCAAGAAATACACAAAGTCTTGATATTAGATAAACAAGTGCCATATGCTGTACTAGGGATCAAACTACCAGAGTACATCGAATTAGTAAGCAAATTGACATAGTTTGGCAAATTTTAAAACATAAGGGCTTACATCTATATAATTATTGAAAAGTGCAAGGTTTGCTTCAGAAATATTACCATCGTTCTTTAATTTAATCTACCTAGGTTTTATGCTAGTCACGGCTTAATTTTTATATCTGCACAACAGTCCTTTAGACAGACGAAACTTTATTTACGAGATCCAGTGTCATACATCTGAGAAACCTGCAAAGATGGGATTAGAAAACTCAAAACCAATACGTATTTCAGCATGAATTCTTTTTAAACGACGGAAATGATTTTTTTTTTGGACAGATTTAATCGATGGTGTGGTACTTGGTTTTACGTTCTTCTTATCAGACTAAAGACCAACAATTATTTACAGTTCCTTATTGACGAAACACCAATGCTTCTAAAGAATGATCCTTCGATTACAAGAAGGGATATGTGATTTCAAACGGATGATGAATCAGTTTATTCCAGATATCTCATCCAGAGTTTTATGAACAATATTTCGTGGTCGTTGTGTTTCTGTAGTATGGCCATCTAGATCCCCCAATCACAATCACTTACTTATATTATTGATTTATATATCTGGAAGTACATAAACATTTTGTGGACACGCAAGTGTCATACACTAGAGAGGAATCATTGCAACAAACTGAAAAAAAAACTTTCACTTAATCTATCGCCATACTAATACAAATTTGTATTTGGCAAAAAGGACGGCATTTTGAAAATAATATTAATTATATATTCATGAGATAAGATAGGTCGTATTTTTGTTACATAGTGATTAAGATAGACAATCATATAATAAAAAGACACATAGTAAACTTAAATTATTGTATTACGTACTTATTTAAGAACATAATACATTCGATACAATATTTTTCAAAATAATATGCAAATCTTCTAATACATGCATTTAAGAACTACTTGAAAGTAGTGTAAACTAGCCATTGTAAAATCAAGTTTCACCATGCTCTATTTCAAAACCCTCTAGACAAATTATTAGATCGTGTTCCAAACATACAAGTGTGACATCTTTTGCAGAAATAGAGAGAGAGGGCGATTTTTTCCTGTCACATATAGCACATCGACCTCTTTGATTTACTGGAGGTTCCTGAGGGTGTTCCGTAACTTCTAGTTCAAGAATCTCCCTAATTCTTTGTTTTCTAGATGTTGGTATATTCGATACAGTAAAGCGAATTCATATGTAATCGCGTATTAATTCAAAAGATACTTCCGTTGAAATTCTATCCGTAATTTTTTTTATCTACATTATTCGCCTTGTAGATAACTAGAAAATTTATACCTGCAACGTTTTACATTGAGTAAAAGATTACCATTGACCACCTTCGAGTTGCACGTGCACAATTGTAAGCAGCGCAAAGTTTGTCCACCGTATTTACTCCTCCTTTAGTTTAATTGTAAGTACCTATTATGTCTGGCTTATTTAATAAACTATCAACAGTCTCATCATGGTGTAAACTTGACAGAAGCAAAACATGTTCACTTTTTTTGGAACATAAGGTAAGAGTATACAATTCTTATGAAAGACAAACATTAACGACTTTTTAGGCCGATTTATTGGGCCAGTAAATTCAGCACGAAGCTCTGTTTTATTTTTCCTAATCGTTCCTACGAGAGTCATTCGGAAATTTTTCTTTAAGTTTTTTATCAACTTAAAACTGCTAAACCAACTGGATAATTATCAGTAGTAACGCTCCTTCTACTTCCTCATATGGGTTCATGCATCCTTTCTACAACAGCATCTGCGGAATTATGTACCTACCAAGGATCCGCAGGCTATTTGCCAACATATACTTTCAAGTTACAAGTATAAAAAACTTTGGGGTAACAAAGAGCATAAATTTGTATTCCGTATTTGTTCTGTTTATTGGGTATGTATTGACGGAAAATACATATACCCCTAAATGATTTTAATTTTTTTCATTTTTTTTTTCATCAGCTGTTATGTAATGAAAGGGTGTAAATGCAGTTTTACATTTTTCCACAAAAATATCTCCAATTTGCTACTCCATCAACAGATTTTCTAGCTTCGCGAGTTTCTAAGATCGTCAAACCGCAAATGTCACAAAAAAAGACATAGTAAGCCAAAATATCACGATACCTGTACCGTCTACACCCCAAAGATTACTGTTCAAGTGGTTGTTTTTCATTACCCCAATCAAATGCAAGAGCCAGTCAACTATATCAGTTGTTTTGGCATCACGTTCTCGAGAATATCGATTTTGAGCAGCCTGGATATGTTTACTTGTATTCTCTACAATAATTTGTAATACATTTTCTGGAAAAATTAGTATCGCCACATTGAGAAAGCAGTTTTTAGTGTTTTAACAAGTTTTTTTCCTTTTCCAATACTATTGGACCAATACTATTGGATTTAGTATTGGGGACCCATTGGTAACTAAATTTTCTGATCGGGTTCTCGCATTTTTTGGAGGACATTATTTCCTTCATTTGGTAGTTTGATTTTTACCTGTGAAAAATACAGCTTCTTGCAAAAATACCTGATTCACTGTCCGAAATATCCTGTTGAAATAGATAGTCTATTTTATATATATCCAGTTCAATGGTGTCTTCTTTCTCTTCATCACATTCATCAACGGATAATACCTCTTCATCAGCGGATTGAAAACATTGTTCGATTAATTTATGTAGCCGCTCTTGCTCTTTTTCATAAGTCGCCATTCCAAAAACGTGTATGTGTAACAGTGACAGCAAAAAAGGCGAAAAGAACACAGAAAAGTAAATTAATATATTTTGTTACGTCAGTGGTCGCTGTGGATTCTCAGTCCGCAATCTCGAATTATTCATCAAAGCTCGAAACCACTCCTTGGCTCATTGAATCGCCTACTAATATGCGTTCTTCCCGGAAGATATTGAGAAGCGCAACAATTGGAGGGGGGTGTAATGGATGTTATTGTCAAAATTAAACTGGTGCGACGCGACAGTCTCCGCGTGACTAGTGAAAGGATAAATCTAATTATTTAATAATGCGTAATTTTCCTGTAATTTACGGACGAAGAAAAATTCATTTACTATTTTCGGGTGTTTTAACTTCAGCATTCGAGTATATTTTACGCAACCGAAATTTGAACAACACTTTACGGAACACCCTTTATAAAATATCAATATTCAGAAAGTATTTTAAAAAGTATGATCCTCTCTTATCCCTAAAAATCAATTTAAGATATCAATTATAAAATGTATCGCCATAAAAAGTTTGTCGTAAACTTGACTTGATTTTAATAAACAAACCGTTTTTCTAAATTGTTTAATTAAAAAACACCCTCTTACAAATTCGTTTTTGATGCAAAACATTAATATTCCGAAGTGGTCCTTTCCCGTTTTTGTCTGATCCTCAGCATTAATGTCACTTTATTAAGTCTAGAAGAATTTAAATTTCCTTTTTCAAAGTTTAGGCAAATTAATTTGAATTCAGAAAAGTTAGAACATCTTGTTAATATAATGGAAAATGTCCAATCCATTATCCAAAAGAAATTGTATTTTAAAAAATATACGCGAACATACATTTTTGTAATGAATTTCTGTTCAAATAATACAGTAACTAAGATACTCTTTTTCCTTCAAAGTTTGTTGCAGTCTTCGGAACAGATTTTATACTCGACTTCTATGGGCTCAAAACGGCGTCCATGAAGTGGTTTCTTCAATCGAAGAAACTCTCACGGTTTGCTATATCTGCGGAATATAATGTTTGGAACGGTGTTTATTTGATTTTTTGTTCAACATTGACGAAATATTGTTGCGATGTGTGATGGTGTGATGTCGAGATGCAAAAACTATGAATTTCCATCACAAAATAACCACAACCGTTCTAATACTTAATCAGCAATTAATCAGTGGAAGATTAATTATTAATGTTTAAGATTAATGTTTAAGATTAATGGAAGATTAATGTTTTCTTCGTTGGTTGACGTGGCAGGTGTTCCTGAACGAGGTAAATCTTCAACAGCTTGTTTAACATCATTAAAGTCTTTGTACCACTTTCTTCTTTGTACCAATTCTTTGTTTTATAAATTTGTCCTTTTTATCGGCAACTTTTCGGAAGTAACAGCGAATAATATAACAACAAATATATAATACATAAAACGAGCATATTGTATATAACAAATAACATATACACTTACAAACTAACGGTAATACTAGGCGAATTGATAAGTTCACGCAGCGGAAATGATAATACAAGTTTATAGTTAAAAAATTACTTTATTCTTTCGTATGTTCTCCCTTAAGCTCAGTACATTTTTCAAAAAATTCCAACGTGGCAACCGTTTTCCATCAAATGAAGAAGTTATAGGAGCCGTAGATGAGTATTTTGAAGGACATCCAGAAAATTACTTCAGAGATGGAATACATTAATTGAAGAAGCGCTGGAAAAATGTACTGAACTTAAGGGAGAACATACGAAAGAATAAAGTAATTTTTTCAACTATAAACTTGTATTATCATTTCCAATGGTTAGTTGCTTGACCGGGAGGAAGCCCCACCCATCCCTTACATTGGAGGGCACATATTTCATCTGTTGGTCAAGCAACTAACCATTGGTCATTATGGCGGAGACGCAGGTTGTTGTGCGTTCTACATGAGATGGTGGAACCCAACGGTCGGGGGTATATAACTCCTGACTACTGTTGTCTCATTGGAGGCAGTCCATAGAACTAAAAAAAACTCGATTTATAAGCCATCCGACGAGAAGTCGGCGAAAATATGGGTTGTTTGATTGTGGAGAGGGACTCCCTGTTCTTGGCGAGAGAGCATATGTCGGTACCCTGATGAGTCTAACCACCAATAGGCGAAACATGTGCCCTCCAATGTATGGGATGGGTGGGGCTTCCTCCCTGAATTTTTTTATGTTGGCGTGATATATTCAATATATTCTTAAATACGACAGACAAAATACCAGAATAATACAGAAATTATGTTATTTATCAGATAGTCTCTGGGAAACACTTCCCAGGTTTGTTATATTGTTCAGGCGGGACAGTGGGTGAAGCAAAGAATAACATAATATAGAAGCGAGCGGTATCTATATAGAAGCAGATGGGTTATAGTAAAAATACCATCTAGAAATAGGTCTCCATTTCTATTTTTAGTCCAAAAAAGTTAAGAGTATGTACCATCATACCAATTATAAAGAAGCGGATTTTTTCTTGGAATGTGCTAACAAATAAAAAAAAATGTTATTAACAACAAAAACCTTCTATCAACTTCAAGACGCAGACTTTCAAATTTGCAATTATTACACAGGTTAACAAATTAAAACTTTTTGAGGTAACATTGATGAAAATATATATACATATATATTTATATATATATATATATATATATATATATATATATATATATATATATATATATATATATATATATATATATATATATTATATATTATATATATTATATATATATATATATATATATATATATATATATATATATATATATATATATATATATATATATATATATATATATATATATATGAAGTATCTTGTAGTCCTAAATTCGAAAATGATAAGCTAATTACTGTACTGTTTTTATTGTTTTTACAATCTAATATTTATTTAAAATAAACATGTAAAACGTGTTAATTCTTTGCAAAGGGTGACAAAAATCTCACTTTTTTCTTTTGTGTTCTGTAGCATCATGTCTTTTTAAAAACCAGCAGAAGTCCCCCAACATAGATGGGCTCCAGCGTCCCTGATATCTTGCTTCCATCATCCTGATGAAACCATCCTGGTGAAACCTGTCTCCTTGTACGGCGCTTACTGTATTAAAATTTTCCGGAAAAACAAAATCTAAATGGGAGTGAAAAAATGCGTTTTTAAACATGTATGTACATGTGTAAGAACATGCGACACTCTAGTATTTCATAGGCTTTCAAGAGTTTATCTATGAGGTTTCTATAGTTTTCATCTTTCTTGTTGTATAAAAATCCTTTCACTACACTTACATAACACTTCCAAACTGCCAATTCCTTCCCATTTATTTTTTTTTTAAACGGTATCTTGAAAAAATACGTCTTCGAAAGAAGGAAAAAGTGTCTTTTTTAGGTTAACTTGAAACTTATAATATGCTCCATTATATGTTTGAAGTTTTGAAGTAGCAGGTTCAAAAGAAGTTCTATGAGGCCATTCTTTCTTACTGTAATATTTTTTGTTGTCCTACTGTTTCATAGACACAATAAACAGCAATATTTTGTACCAATCTACTCCATATCTTTGTCCATATCCAAAGTCAGGTACAAATAATTTCAATTATCCCATGATATAAAGGAGAAGCAGGTGCTTAAAAATGGGACATGTTAGGCCATTTCTGTGAAAAGGTATTTTAATAACAAATGAAATAAATTTAATAACAATGAAACGCAAAAAGAGCATTCTGATCAGTGTTATCAATGAATCATGTCGACCTGTGTTATTTGCAGTATGTTAAACATAAATCAATATTAGTTTTTATAAAACTATTGTACTATATGTGTTGATTTAAAAAATAGTTAGAAACAAAGAATTAAATATATCTAAAAAATACGGAACAAAAAGTAATCGCTAGAAGTCGGATCTGGAAAATTAGAAGGCTGCTCAAAAGTTGTGACTGGTAGGTATTGAAACGTAATTCTCATGAAATGTACCGATGACCTTCATAACGGTAATACAATATGCCTTCAGTCAATCTTTTCATCTTCATTCTTTTATTACGAGTACTTAGTCATTAACATTCTGCCGACCCAATGAGCAAATCCTGTTTTAAACCTTAATTCAAGAGACATTGAGAATCTATACGATTCATCCATAGCTATTAATCATAAATTTGCATGAAATATCTCTTTCATGAAATCTTTTAAGATACATATTTGAAATTAGGTTTTATTTTGTTCATTACATGCAAATTTATGACAATTCACATAACATTTTGGGTGTTTACACTTAACTAAATTGAAGTACAGCGGAAGACACTTAAACTTAATTTACCACGTTCTAAATATTTAACAAATTTTAAACACCAGATCTCTAGGCTCTTAGGGACCCAAAAAACTTTGAAATATTGAAAGCGTTGTCGCATTAAAACTTTTTCTTACCATTGTGGTTTCTGTGGGTTCAAAAGTTGCTAAGAGAACTTTTAGTATGATAATTAATTGATTATATCATTGTACTACGGTGTTGTATGTACGGTGGTATTTTTTTTGTAACTATTTAATTAAATTCTATTGGTAATTAGCTCAAGACTTTTAAATGCTTTCGGGTGAAAATTCAATTTTCTCGTTTATTGTTGGATTTGAATTAAATTTACTGCTTACAACACAGAAGTTATTATTAAAGAGAAATTAAAGTTTATCACTTAGTGAATAATACGTAAACCACCACATTGCCGCTTCACTAATATTTCTTTGCCAACTATTAATCTGTAATTTAATTGCTTTAGTTTGTGCAGATAAATTAAATATTTATTAATTTAATTCAAACAATTTAATAAAAAAATTGCAGTGATCTGAAAATCAATGTACTTACGGGAGTGAGTCCCATAATTGATTCCAGCATAGTAAATTTCAAATTAGAAAAATATCACTACAAACGAAACATAATAATTTCGTCAATATACAGTGTGTCCCAGATAAGAATGTACTCTGCAGGGATCTCGGAGACCATAAGAGATAAAGAGATGATTGAATTAGAAAAAAGTTGTACCGCACTGAACTCTGCGACGTCACGTTTTCAAATTTTAAAAATTCAGAATATTTCGAAAGATATGTAGAAAAAACCGAATTTTCGCCACTTCGATTTTAATCGTTTTTCTGTTTGTTGTTCTATACTTTTTCTCCTCTACGAGGTGGTGTAATAAGATTTTTGATTCGACTTTTCGGCTTTTTTCGACCATCATCAACTTTGTTTTTTATAAATAGTTAATAAATTCTACTTTCTATTCTGAATCCAACGACATGTCACACTTAATTTTTATTATACGTTTCCGACTAAGGGATGATATTTGCATTAGTTTGCAATACTTCCAATAATTTGCTTAGTTGTTTTAGAGGTGGCATTGCCTTGTAAACCATTCGCAAAAAGTCATTCTGCGCTAGTAATTGCCAAGAAGCAAAATATGACAGATTCGGAATTTATAAGGACGGAATCTTTCTTGACAAAGTATTTCTTGTGCGACTGATTTAGGAACAGCATGTTCCTTTTCAATACCACAAAGTCCTACAGTATCAACTTCTTCTACAGCAAGCAAAATGTTCATTACCTGTTCAGAGTAATTTTTTTTGCGATGTAATACTGGTTTAACTAAACTGGAAGAGATTTACCACTAAACACCAAATCACTTTTTGAAAACTTCTCGACGCATCTTTCGCTAACCACGTAAATCATCGATGGTTTAATCTCCTCTAAGATTAAATCTCCTCTAAGATTAAATCATCTCCTGGTGATTAAATCATTATCTCCTTCACCATTTGGTGTTTAGTGGTAAATATCTTCGAGTTTATTTTTGAAAATATTGCATTTCTGCCTGCCTATTCTTATGACTCTGGATGTGACAGCAAATCATATCAAATTTGTCTTCGTTAGAATAATGGGCCATTATTTTAAGTATAATAATTAACAAATTTAAAACTGACAGACTGTCAGATTGATTGGTGGGAATTGGGTGGGATAGATTGATTGGTGGAAATACCAGTGGTTTCTTCTTGTCTTTAAGATATCTTACTACAGTTTTAAAAACAGCAAAAGAGACCCCCTTTTATCAGATAATGCATTCAAGATCAGTTACATGCTAACAGACTAATACATCATTTTCGTGAACTAACATACAAGTATCTTTTACACTAACTAACATATAAAAAAATCAGCTAAAATTTCTCACGTATGCTTATCGAAATCAAGATTTGTTTTCCTAGTAATATAACTGATTTTAGTTTACTGGAAATGTTACTAGGCTAACTAATTATTAGAACTCCCTCGTACATTTATACTTTCTGAAAAATCTGCATTATCGCTAGAAAATGTTGAATATTGTATAGACATAAAAAAATATATAAGAAAATACCCCTTTATTAATGTGCACTAAGCTGTAAACTGTTGCAGATACATGAAAAACATATTATTGAGATGCATTGTTGTGAAAATAGGTTAAAAGGGTTAACGAATAATTGCATTTTCATATTATTCCAATACGTTAGAATGCGAAGAGTTTGAATACATATTTTTACAATTTTATTTGTATTCGTTCTCTGCTCTAATTTCCGGGTGATTCCATAAGTTAAGCTATATGCATACGAATGTTTTATGCCTTAAGTAGAACAACAATCAAAAGATGAACTTTTCCATTCCTTACAACTTCCTTTTCATTCTGCTATATCAGGCCAAAAATATAACCCACAAAAAATCGGCTAGCTTTAAACCCTGTTTCTCAATTTTGTTGGGATCCAAGCCGATTTAAAACATTTTTGCAGTAGTTTTTATAGACCCAAGTACTACTACAACTGAGATTAAATGACATTTTGACAACATTTAAAATGACAACATTTAAAAAGATGAATAAAAGTTATTTGACTTTAAAAGGGGAATTGGTAGAAGGAGAAAATGTACAAAATTCGATTTATAAAAAATAATAGAATATTTTAAGATATGGATGGTCTGCTAATAACTCTAACCCACAATTTTTTTTAATGTTTTGTACACTTTATGAGTCAAAAACCTTCTAATTTTGTGTTAAAAAAATGATAAAAAAAATTATTATCTCTAGTTTCTGTTATATATGTCACGATACGTGGAAGTATTTTATTTTAACGGATTAAGAGAAAAATATACATTGTATAAAATATACATACATAAAATATTGCAAGTCCATTTTCATTTTTTAATGACAGTTAATTTGTAAGAGTTCAAAATTGATGGAAGAATATCTGGCAGATTGTTGGATCTATAGAGAATCATGTGGAGATTTTATGTGATCGTTTTCTTTTGGCTTGCCTCTTGTTAGTCACTTCCGGGGCATCCCTTCACACAAAACAGCAGTAATTCCCAAGCATTGCTTCATTCCAATGACCATGATATCTTTATTCTATCGCAGAAATATCCTGATGGAATATTTCTCCGTGTTCATCACGGACAGCTCCACAACTAGCAGGGAAAAAGTATTTTTCCACACTGTTTTCATTTTCTACTTCAAGCTCATAATTTTGGGGTAGAGTAGGAACTGGTAATCTATCTGGATGTGGAATAGGTCGAATAGCGGATGAAAGATTCGGGTATTGAACTGTTTCTCTTTTCATCATTAGCAATCCTACCTTTATAGGTGGAGTCAAGCAGAAATAGCAATAATCTATATTTTTTATGGACTCCCTCTAAACCATAGACACAGCAAAGACCATAGATCGTTTTTTATTTTTCAACCATTCTCGTAGTACAACGGAACAAGAGTTGCAACATATATGTAGAGCCCACGACTTATCCTGTTCCCCTACTTTCATACCAAAATAATGGTGATAGGTACACAATAGGCGTCAAATCTTTACAATATTGCGTTTCTGTGACGAAAATGTTATTTTACTACAAATGTAACAAACATGATTTACTAAATTTACACATTTTCGAGGCATTTTGATTTAACAAATTTTACACTTCAAAAGCTTTCAAGACCAGAAATTGTGCACTAATTATAACAAAAAAATATGGAACTCGCAGTCGCAGCAACAGTAATTATGTTCATAACCTACAAACAGCTGGAAAACTTTGTGTTTCGTTAGTTGACAAGTGTGATAACTCTGGAAAAAATTCCTTCAAACTGAAAATGTAGACCATAAAAAATGACATGTCACTATATGGCCAAAGTAAGAGCCCGTCAGTAATTTTTATAATGATTTTTGAAGTCAGTAGGTGGAAATACATAAGAATAAGTTATTTTTAAGCCCGAAGTATTTACTGTGTAATTATTAAAGAAGATATCTAAATTATAAATATATAATACTTACAAATGACGTTTCGACGATGATTATAGATGCTTATTTATATAAAAGGAACTTACCTGAAACAAGAAACAATTTTATTAATATCTATAAGATATTTCAGAAATATAATGGGCAGTATTGAAAATAATTGTAAACAAACACACTGCTCACTTTATTACAGATCTTAGTTAATTATTCAGCTTTTATTCAAAATAAAAATGCAATAGCAAATTGTGAAAGGTTTTTACTTTATAGGAGAATGCGGTGAAAAGTTCATAGGATAGTGCATAGATGGCGGTGTATAAATAGTCTTTATGATGTGCTGGTAAGTACACACTGACAGAAGTCAATTGTCAAATTTTAGATAGCCATGTTTATTAGATTCGGTTGGACAGCTGTTTGTTAAAGAGTGTGCAGAGTTATAATGAGAGGGATAGATAGTCTTGAAATTCGACCTACTCACATTGTTTAAGCCTTATTTTAAAAGGCTTCTCTTTTTTGAAAGACTTATTAGTAATGGATATTTATAATGGGATAAAAGATGGCCTGAACGATTTGATCAAGAGACTCTCTAGATGCCTAGTTTGATGAATTTGACGGTTTAAAATGTTTTCGTGGCATAGAGGCGGTTGATCATCGCTAGTCCTAAAGTTTTCCTTCTTTATTCTCATTCCACAAACTTTTCACGCTATCCTCATAAATATAAATCAATAATCTAGCTGGTATAGACTACGTTCTGCTCTTGTAAAGCAATATTTTACTAGACCTTATTTTTACGTAAGTAGCCATAACCCGTTTTCAAAAGTTTTCTAAGAGCGATGAAACATTATTTACTGCTAGCCGACTATCAATCTGTACATCTTCTGTACATTTTCCTGGTTAAATTGTTTTCTTTTACATTGTATACCCTGTTTTGTATCTTTACACAATATATTTTATAGGCAATTAATCATAATTTACTATATTACCCAGTATCTATTTTAACATATAAATCTGAGGGTTTTGACGTGAGGCAAGTAAAATTATTAATACAATAAAATTATCTTTTATTTGTTTTAGTATAGTATATATACATAGTATATTTATACACGAATATTTGGGAATGTGTAAGTTGCTATCGAAATGGGTAAAGCGTTTGCTCACAGCAGACCAAAAACAATAACGTATTGATGATTCTAAGCAATGTTTGGAGCTGTTTAAGCGATATAACATTTTTTTCATGTAACAATAAATGAAACGTGGATCCATCACTACACTCCGGAGTCAAACTGGCAGTCACCTGAATTGACAAAAGCCGGGGAAATACATACATAGTCTAGATTCCAATGGTTTTCTTCCAATTAATCAATAAAAAAATCGGTACAGTTCTATACATTTTAATGTGTCATTTCAATATCAGTATTTCAATATCAAGTGTGAACAAAAATTTTATTTCAAGCCATTTTTGAAAATGTGCAGAATATTATTAATATATTATTTTTATTAAGAAAAAAAATGTATAGCAACAACCTTGTTACTCAATCAATTCTTCTACTAGAACTTTTGGTGTGAAACACTAAACTTGAAGAGCTTAACTACTAAACACCAAATCACTGTTTTGAACTTCTTCAAGCGAAACCTGCGTGCCAAGGAGTTCAAAAAAGTGATTTGGTGTTTAGTGCTCAATCTCTTCAAGTTTAATTTTGTTACTGTTTACACTTATATTCTCAAACCTTCTCTTTCTTTACTTGCAGCATTATTCTACGCCCAGAATTACTGATAGCGAGCTGTTCTTTACATGGCCCTGAGTTATACGTCTCGGTCCTTATTTTAACTGTGCAGACTTTAAAAAAACGAGTATCAGACCTCACATGACGAGAAGTAGATGTTGCAAAACATCTAGATGACTCATGGCTAATGAAGGCCAAAATGGCCAAAGTGAAGTCGAATAGCATTATTCACACATATTTGAGTACTAAATATAGTCATAATTTAACAATGGGTTATTGCACTTATTAGATTAAATATTTAAAAACTGTTAAATAATATAAAATATATCTAGTAAATTGTATCAAGCGGTTGAGTGGTCAGCATCTGTTTACCAGTGGTGCGGCTGATATTTAAATTCTGGAACTAACCCCTCCAGTCTTAATCTCTGAACCGTTTATGGTTCAAATCTTTAATTCAAAGTACAAGATGAAGCGTTCTAATAATTACAAAATTACCCCACGAAGTAGACAATCCTCTGCCAGCTTTGCTGGTACAACCGGACTTTCGGATTCTGGGGCGTCCGGGCTTAAACGCAAAATTTTTCAGACGGAGTCGGAGACATCTGGCCAATGTCTGAAACCGAAAACAAAAACATTCTTTGGAACGGTAAATATCAATTCTTTCCTGCAGCCAGGAAAACTACATGAATTGGAGCGAACGTTGAATCAGCAAAAAATCAAAATTTTAGCTTTGCAAGAAACCAGATTGACAGATGATTATACCTTGGAATTCGGCAACTATAGACTTTTTAAAAGTAAAACGGACAAAAGAATACTCAAAAATACAACACATATCGGTGTTGCTTTCGCTATATCAAGAAACATTGTTGGTTCTATCACTAACGTCCAGCCAGTAAATAATCGACTTATGACACTATCCCTCAAGTGTGCTAACAAAAACTATACATTAATCAATGTACACCTCCCAGTTAAATATTAAGAAAATAAATCTAATCCTGAAAAAGTCCCTAAAATTCCCCCTAATCATGTCAAAATCTTATTCGGTGATTTCAACGCCCAATTAGGGAGAGAAAGAAAGTACAGAAAAACAGTCGGCAGTTTTCCTGCTCATAAATGGACTAACCATAATGGTAGAAGGTTGGTTGAACTATGTTCGCAGTTCAATCTAAAAATAATGTCAACATATTTTAAGAAGAAATTAACAAAACAAAAGACCTGGAGTTACCCAAACACGTATATGGGTGAATTTTAAATTGACTATGTTGCCATTTCGTACCCCAATTATAAAGAGATTTGGATGATCAAGTCAGGAAAGGAGCTCACATAGACACGGATCACTATTTGACTAGTTCAAACTTCGCGTAAAACCTCGAAAATTTATTCAAAAGAGACTGCTAATACCAAAGTTCGACCCTACGAAATTAAAACCAACTCTAACAGAAGAGCTTCATAAACAACCAGCACAGAACTGGAAAGAATTGACACAAAAAATTATTTAAACAGCCTTAAAGTTGCTCCCTTTACAAAAACGTAGAAAACATCCGTGGTGGGATGAAATTTGCGACCAAGCAGTATTAAGCCGAAGTAAAACATTCAAAGATTGGAACACTCAAAAAACAGCAATAAATTATAACATATTTTTGGAAGTAAGAAAAGAAACATGGAAGCTAATTAGACAAACTAAAAGAAAATATGAAAACAATCAACTTAATGAAATTGAAACAGATTTCCAAAAAAATAACACCCGAAACTTTTAGAAAACATTTAAAACTATCAACAGGCAAACTAAATCAACTATCTACTAACTAAAACTACAACTATCAACAGGCATTTAAAACTATCAACAACCCCAAAGAGTTTGCTTCCAAAAGCAAAACGGACAATTAGATTTAAATAACCAAAACAATTGCAAAGAACTTGCGAAATATTTTGAACAACTACTAAACTGTTCTGAGCCGTTAAACAAATTACCAACACTAAACCCTAAACAAAGAAACCCAGATTCATTACCACCGAATGAATATGAAATAATTAAGCAAATCAAGCGACCTAAAAATAACAAAGCTTCTGGTGAAGATGGAATCACTGCTGAACTTTTGAAATCTGCCGGTCCAGGTATAATCAAAGAAATAACCAACATTCTACAAGAAGTTTGGCAAACCAAACGGATTCCGGAAGATTGGAAAGATGCTTTAATCCATCCACTACACAAGAAAGGAGATTTTGTTAATCCATCCACTACACAAGAAAGCAGGTTTTCGACCTGGCAGATCCTGCCCTGAACAGATCCTGAATCTAAAGTTGATCCTAAGACATCAAAAACTGTACAACAAAAATCTCGTCGGTACATTTGTGGATTTCAAAAAAGCATATGATTCTATTGACCGCGAATCTTTATTCCAAATCTTGAAGAACAAGGATTAGATCTCAGAACGCTGGCAATTATTAAAGCAACATTAACTAACAGGTCAAAAGTTAAATTCATGGGTGACATCTCAGAGCCTTTCGAAATTAAAACTGGAGTGAGACAAGAGAATGGACTCTCGCCACTCCTATTTATCTGTGTTCTAGAAAAAGTAATACAGTAGTGGCGTGAAAAAAAGTCGACCCTGAATATTGACCAGCCCATTAAACTGGGGAGAACCATCATCAAAACTGATTGTCTGGCATTTGCTGATGATCTAGCAATTTTGGCTCAAGATATATTAACGGTACAAAAACAGATTGAAATCCTAAAAGTAACAGCACAAATGGTAGGGCTCCAAATGTCTTTTAAAAAGACACACTACATGACCTGCAACAAACTAAGAACACCGTTTCTAAAAGCAAAATATGGTAGCATCAGACGAGTGTCTTAATTTAAATATTGGGTGAGATAATGATGGAAAATGGGTTGGAAAAAGCGGCCAATAAGGGTAGATGTTAAAAAATGGAAACGGCATTGAGACTTACACAAAAAATGCATATCTAAAAACACAAAACTGAGACATTACAACACAGTTATTAAGCGAGAATGTCTATATGGAGCAGAAACGCTCATTTTGAATAGAAAGAGAGACATTGGGGACATTGAAAAGAAGGAAAGAGAAATCATAAGAAAAATCTTAGGCCCCAAACAAATAAATAACGCAACATACCGACTTCGAAAAAACCAAGAAATCAAACAATACACAGATATATATAGCGATATGAGGAAATGAAGATTTAAGTTTTATGGACACATAAAACGGATGAATCCGAGTAGGCTAACTAAGTAAGTCGAATTTTATGAAAATAGAGCTAAAGTAGAAATAATGAAATAGATTGCTGCAATTAAAGAGGACCTAAGATCAGCAAATATTACACAAAGTGAAATTCAGTATAGAGGCTGTTTCAGACACAATGTTAACGTTTGGAAGGTTGGCCAGAGAGAAAAATGTAGGAAGACTGGAAGAGCTTGGTCTGACGAAAGGAAGAAAGCTCACAGCGAAAGAATGAAATTAGTATGGGCGCAAAGGAAGGCTAACAACAACCAACGCCTCTAATTGTATTTCGCGTGATCCATCAGGGCCCATACGTGAATAATATTAATAATAATAATAATAATAATAATAATAATAATAAATTGCTGTAGTTATAATATTGATATTATTATTAAATGAATAAATATTAAATGTTTAGTAAAATATAATTCTTACAGGATTTTAATAAATGCAAAAGTATCGGACATGGTGATATATGACATCAACAAAAAATCAAAGCTTGAATTGTAAATACAGTTTTATCAAAAAAACATTTACTAAAAATCGTTATTCCACGTTGCTGAATATATAATAAAATCTTTTACACACGCAATGTCACAAACGGCTTGACCTGATGGTTTTGATCGGTATAAAAATTAAAAAAACGCAACGTTTAAATTAAAGAAAAGTTGTACACATGTGATATACAAATAGGATATTAAAATCATTCCAACTAGAACGAAACGGATATTAAATATGCAAGATTCAATATAAATTCTTTTTATAAGTGTATTAAACGTTGATTATTGATTTTTGTAATTATTTTTGTTAAATATTAATTATTTGGCTATGAAGCGATGCCCATCCGAAAGTTTCTTGAAGGCTAATTTGGCATGGAATGACTACTGGTGGTGGGACAACAGAAGAACATATGTATCCGCAATTGGAAACAATGGTATTGCTAGGCTCCATCTGACATATATATCGCAAAGTTTCACGTTATGGAGGTTTTGAGATACGGATGGTGTTGTTTAGTGACTTAACATTTTCATCTCAGTCAAAAAATTGAATTATCTCCTGAGAATTTTTGTGCGATGATTTACTACGACTTTCGACGTGGATTACCACAACAACAGTTGCATCGATCAACTTACTTCCACTTTTGGCGATGAACCATCATCTAAAACCACTGTGTATGAACCATGGTCGTTGATTCACTAACGAATTAAAGAAGGTCGTCTAAAATCGGCGTATATATATATATATATATATATATATATATATATATATATATATATATATATATCTATATATATATCTATATATCTCTCTATCTATCTAAGGTCGTCTAAAATCGGCGTATATATATATATATCTATATATATATATATATCTATATATATATCTATATATATCTATCTATCTAGATATATATATATATATATATATATATATATATATATATATATATATATATATATATATATATATATATATATATATATATATATATATCTATATATATATATATATATATATATATATATATATATATATATATATATATATATATATATATATATATATATATATATATATATATATATATATATCATCATTCAGTCATTGTCGATCCACTGCAGAATGAAGGCTTCCCCAGCATGCTTCCATTTCACACGGTCCTGAGATTTCCTCTGCCATTCGAGTCCAATATACTTGATGATGTCATCCATCCATCGTGTTTTCGGCCTTCTTCACGGGCGTTTATGTTCAAGTGGGATTAATTCCAGAATTACTTTGGTCTATCTGTCGTAGCATCGTCTCGCTGTATGACCTGCCCACTTCCATTTCAATTCCTTCGCCTTTTCAATGATGCCACATATCTTCGTTTGTTCTCTGATCCATATGCAGGTATTTCTGTCCCGCTTTGTAATGCCAAGCATACACCTTTCCATTCCTCTCTGTGCAACACGAAGCTTTTGAACTGATTGTGATGTGAGTGTCCATGTTTCACTTCCATATGTCAAAATATGCAGCAGGCACTGATTAAAAACCTTTCTCTTTAGACAAAGTAGGAGTTGGCTCTTAAATACTATATTGAGCCGGCCAAACGCCTGCCAGCCACACTTAACCCGCCGTTCTACCCCCCCCCCCCGGGCGGAATCACCCTCAATTGAAATCCTTTGTCCAAGATATTTGTAGTGGTCCACAACCTCCAAATCTCTTCCTAGAATAGAAATTCTTCTGTTGGCAGCAAATTTGTTAAACATAACCTGACTTTTTTTTAGGTTTATTTTCAAACCAAATGGTTCTCCCGTCCTTTGCAGCTCTCGTATATGTTCTTGTAGCTCATCAGGGTCTTGTGAAAGGAGAACGATATCATCCTCGCATCTAAGATGGCTTAGATATGCACCATTGATTTTTATTCCCTGCTGTTCCCAATCCAGATTACGAAATACCTCTTCAAGGCAGGCTGAGAAAAGAACAAGCGATATTGAGTCACCATGCCGTACACCACGTCCTACATTGATTTTAACTTCAACGTCATCCATGTGAACTATAGCTGTATCTTCCTCATACATGGATCTGAGTAGGTTCACATAGGCTCTGTCTATCCCTTGGTTAAGCAATGCATCCATTATGGCCTGCGTTGATACTGAATCAAATGCCTTTTCATAGTCAATAAAAGCCAAGCACAGTGGCATGGTGTATTCATTGTGCCTTTCTATGGTCTGTCGGACAACCTGGATATGGTCCATTGTACTGAATCTACTTCTGAATCCTGCCTGCTTTCTTAGTTGTGCGTCATTCAGTGTTCTTAATATTCCTTTAGATATTATCTTGGTGAAAACTTTGTATATAACTGACAGAAGGCTTATTGGGGGGTAGTTTTTTAAATCTTCCTGTGCTCCTTTCTTATGAAGAAGAATCACTTCAGCATTTTTCCATAGACTAGGTATTTTATGATATTTGAGGCATTTTGAGTACAATTTTGCCACTATTTTATGTAGAGTTTGACCACCAGCCTTCAACATTTCAACCGTTACATTGTTCTTTCCTGGAGTCTTTCCATTCTTCATCGCTTCTATCGCATTTGTCACTTCTTCCAATAGGATATCTGACATTTTTCTTCCATGGGCATATATATATGTATATATATATATATATATATATATATATATATATATATATATATATATATATATATATATATATATATATATATATAATCATACCTAATAAAGTGTATACAAATAATAAACCATGAAGTTAACAAACGTTACAAAATTGTAAAATTTGACCGAATGGAATATGATGACCGTTGATTTTAATCCAATATTTAATTAATATAAACTTGTAACCCGTGTTGAATCTAAGCAAAGACACTATCGAATATTATGCAAATATCAAAATATATTACATAAAATGTCATACAGCGACAAGAACTTTCACTTTTTGCTCTTGTGTTCTGAAGCATCATCTCTTTTCAACAACAAGCGCTACTCGCCTAACATAGATAGGTTTCAGCGTCCATCGTGCTGATGTCCTGATAAAACCTCTCTCTTTGTTCGTCGCTTACTGCCCTCGGAAAAAATCCGAATGGAAATGTAAAAAATACATTTTCAAGAACATGCGGCACCCTAGTTTTTCATAAGCTTTCAAGACTTCATCTATGAGATTTTTATAGTTTTCATTTTGTTTGTTGCCCAAAAAACCTTTCCCTACAGTTCAGTGGCGGCTCGTAGGTTTTCAAAGTGGCAGGGCTACTTTTCCCTTCCTTTTATTACTTTTCGTGCTATTGAAACCCAATATAGGAGGTGAACCAAGAAAATGGTTGGAACAAAACAATTCCAAGCTGCCAATTTATTTTCATATAATTTTTCTTGAAAACGGAAATCACCTAGAAGCTTGCTTATTTAAGGTCCAATAAATATGCTTTCTTTTACTTTTACATCACTTAATTAAGGAAATATTTCTTTAAGGTACTTGAAACCATTACCGTTTTTGTCAGTGGCTTAGAATTTTTCTTGCGATACATCTACCGCACGAAATTTACGCGACAACTAACACTGTAAAACTGAGCCCAACTTTTATTTTCTATCTTTTTTGTCTAGCTTGTAACTTCGCTAAATTTTTGCAAAAAAATTTTTGCCATTTTATATAAAATCGACTTGAACATTTGAGTGTACTATAAACGAGGCAAAAACAAAATAAACTATAGAAACCAATAAAACTGCCCTTAAAAGTTAGTAGAATACTGTGGAAATACCTCCTCTACAGGCACAAATTATTTCAATTAGCCCATGATATAAATGAGAAGCAGATACTTGAAAATGCGACGTGCTAGGTCATTTCAGTAAAACGATGTTTAATAACTTTCTAAATGAAACGCAAAAAAAGCATTCTCATTAATGATACAAATATCATGTCGACCTGTGTTATCTTTGTTTAATGGGAAATCAAATAATCTATCATAAAATTTAAACTAGCCATCTTATTATAAGACTTATGATTCGAATCGTTGGGAATATATTTCGAAGTGATGGCGTTTTTTTCTAAAAATATCAAAATGTAACCTATTTTTATTGTTCCTACTAACTGAAACATACAAAAAAGGTAATCTATCATTGTTCTCGAGTTCATACCTGAATGCTTATGATTTCACATCGATTACATACTAATTTGATTCATAATGTATGTTAATAAATTAGCATGTGTTCGAAATCATCATATTTTTAGAACATCAAACAAAAAATAAATAATATTAAATATAACTAATATCGAATTATGTGTAGGTTTCCATTTTTTCCACCACTTTGATATGTATGCAAGTAACCAGATGATTAAGTCTTTATTTTCTTTGGAAGAATATATTTCGTATTCCTTTTAATATATATTTGGTTAATGTACACCAGCTTGTATATAAGCAATTTCGAACAAATATTTATAACATTAAAGTCAAAACAATTGTTTTGTCAAAACAAATGTTGCAGGCTAACATTTATTGACGTCGAATGGTAATAGTTTATACACTAAAAGAGTACATAAATAAAGAATATTTATTTTAATAAAACCCCCATAAGTTAGATATTAGTAGAAAAATGGTCTCATATTTTTTAATACATAAATTTTATGTTAAAACGCTTTGTTTCTAAATTATAATGTTACCATACAACATAGCCCCAAGTGCAAATTATTCATAAATAATAACCAAGGAATTCATATAATAATAATAATGCCAAATCCATTATAGATTCGAAATTGATATTGTGTTTGTAATTTAATGGAACAGTTATCAACCCGTTCGACAAGAATATTCACTCACTGAACTATAATAGCTAAATTTTAATTAAACTCTTCGTTTTATTATCAATAAAGTTTTTCTTTAGTAGTGCTTCTCGTATTTAGTTACGTACTTGTTCCATCCAAATATGATTCACATTTTCATTAGAATTTGAAGTAGGTTTTAATTTCCATTGTTACACTTATTGCCTCTTCACTAAATTGTTCTTGTTACTACTTGTTCAATTCAGAAGTTGAACGGAGATAATGAGGATTAATAAATCTTGATGTTAATATTGTGTCAGTAGGAAATAACATTTCCTACATGTGCCATATAATGGGCAATAATCAAGTGGTAAATTAAAATTCGAATGTATTTAATAGAAAAGGACATACAACACCCAGTTTTAAATCAAACTGTATTTTTATAGTAGAGTATTTTTCGGATATTAGAAGTTAACCAGCATTCTTGCGATTCTGTAAAAAGTATTAAAATTCCACTAGTTTATGTAACAAGTCACTTCAAGTAATTATCCTTTTATTAGAAAAGGGTCACGCGTAGGTTAGGTTAGGTTAAGCAGGTTTAAGTTAGTAACTTTGTTGTTTTTACCTCTATGAAGATATGTATAAAAATGTTTCAGGATTAGAATTATGTACGAGATTGTAATCGTCTTGTTGCTGTAAAGTGATATAATATATATCATGTTGTTCCAGCTGCAAATAGGACACTTTTGAGTATGACCGTTAAATGACATTTACTAGTTATGGAGATGCGTGTTTATTGCCCTAATTGAACCTTTCCTTTTTAAAAGCTCCAAAAACTGTGTTGCTTACCTGGAACGGAACTATTGTAATGTATTATATTATCTTTCAACAAGAGATCAGTAAACCGCCGATAGTTCATTAAAAATTACAGAATTTAGTAGGGAATGCGATAGTGACTCTACTGACCGACGAGACTCCTTCATTAATTGCTAATATGTATGGGATAGTATTGGGAAAATTTTGATTACTTTTATTCCCACCTTTTTATAAATGTATTTCAGATTCATCCACAAAATATCTTGGTGATTTACAAACACAATTTTACGAGCTTTAATTTCAAATTTATTTTATTGTATAACTGGTATTTCAAATTCACCCGCTTTTTAAACTCTTAAATGAAACACATATAGTGTTGTAAATCTGCTTAGGTCTAGTCTCAATTCAGAAGTGTAATGAATGACATTTATAAAAATGGAGTCGTACACAATAAAGCGTTAAAATTGTTGAATTATTTTATGCAAATGGGCGTTCAGTGAAAAATGTTTTTAGAAAGTTACGTGATATTTACAGTTTGCACAATCGCACAAGACTATCAATTGAATTGTTCAAAAATTTCAAGAAACTTGTTTGGCGGAAGATGAAAGATTGATTTAAGGATTAGGGTTAGAGACGCATCAGCAACTACAAGGCTATTTAGCGACTGAACCTACAGCTTAACGTGGATTCTGAACCACGGTTATCAGCCACCTACAACCCAGGCCAGTACCCCCCCCCCCCCCCCAGGATATCAATCCTTGGTTATGTGCTTACCCATAAGTCTATCAGGACCAGCCGACTGGCGAGTAACCAACGCAAAACACTTCTCAGAAGGCATCCGGCCTTACCCAACCTTTAACTGGCGTTACTGAGAGGCAATTCGTTCTTGGATTTTACACCCTTGCCTAGAAACAATCACAGATATTTAGGTATGGATATGTGTGGGCGCGTGTGTGTTTATGTAAGTGTATATATGTGTGTGGGGTAGGAAGTAAGACGAATAGAAGAATTAAAGAAAAATAACCATCCGAGCGCTGGAATCGAACAAACTACCGCTGTACCGTTTCGGTACAGTAGCAACTGACCGCCGCTCTACCGTCCGCGCCAACGCGACCGGTGGAATATGAAAGAGGAGCAATATATCGTCGTAGTGGTCGTGCATGAAAGCATATTGATTTGATACGTGAAAGTGTTGCTGAAGATCCAGAAATTTCCATTAGTCGACATTCACAAAAAGTTGGACTCAGTGAATCCACAACATGGCGTATTTTACAAAATGATGTAGCTCTGAAGGTATATAATGTTTAAATAACGCAGGAACTAAACCCACTGGATCATTCAAAACGTCGTGTATTTAACAAATGCATCAAAGAACAAACAGATGATCTTTCTTAAAAAATCATCTTTCCAGATGAAGCACATTTTGACATAGGTGGTTATGTTAATGAACAAAATTGATGCATTTAGGGTGAGGAAAATCCATAATTGATTCATAATCTTTACATCCTAAACGAGTCACTGTTTGGTGTGCATCACGCTCAGGAGGTAATTGGTCCCTATTTCTTTCAAAATGTTGCTGGAGAAGCTGCAACCGAGGATGGTGTTCGATACTGTGAGATGATAACCGGATTTTTGTAGGCTGAATTGAATAATATTGATCTGGACAATTTGTGGTTCCAATAGAATGGTGCTACACATCAATTTGCTAATAAACCAATTAATTTATTGAGAGAAAAATTTCCTGAACGAGTTATTGCAAGAAACGGCGATGTTACTTGGCCACCAAGATTATGTGATTTGACACCGTTGGACTATTTTCTTTGTGGTTACGTGCAAAGTCAGGTCTATAAGAACAATCAATTCTTGAAGCAAGGGATGACATTATTCGACTCAATGATGAGATAGAGCGACGGTTATGCCAAAATGCCATTTAAAATGTTGACAAAAGAGTGGACTGTGGAGCTAGGTGGTCATTTAGCACATATTGTCTTTTGTGCTTAAATCTCATACATACTGCTTCAATTATCACTAAAAAGTGTTTTGAAATAAACAAAAATTCTGTATTTTAAGAATTAAAAAAACCGCTCAACTTGAAAGACCCTTTATAATATTTTAATAATAACGTTCTTGCTTGTTAATGTTGTAACATTATTTTTTTCTACTGATTCAAATTCCAAAGTTACCTATCGCAAGTTGTGCGATAGGTAATGGCGATAAGAAATGTGCTAGTAGCACACTGATCGATAGGTGGCGTTAACGTATAACGTTCACCTTAATTGTCCGATATTCGGAATTAAAGATGACTGGGTCTGGTTAGATTATTTCGGTCTTGGTTGAGCTGTCACTGAACACGCATGGTTCTGGTAGCGGACCAAAAGTGTGGTTAAGTGCTCAAGTGTGAATAGTAAAAGAGTTCGCAATGGGCAAAACAAAACGTAAAACCCTAGATGGGGGAAAACAGAAAGAAAGGGAGTTCAGAAAGCTCGCCCAAAAACAAAAAGAGATCGCTATTAAAATAGATGACCAAAAGCGAAAGATAAAGCAAATGAGAGAGGCTAGTGTTGGGGATAACTACGCCAAGTGTTGGGGATAACTACGTATAAGGTAAAAACAGAAAATGCCAGGCTGAAAGCTGCTCTTTCTGTAAAATCTAAAGCTGGAGTCTTAATGAGGACGATAAGCACCCAAATTGATAACACAGAAAAGACTAACAGTACCACACAAACATACTTAGAGACAGAATCTCCAACGATCGAGGCCCAATTGGACCACGAACCCAAAGTCAAACACACAAACGATGAAGGATTCCAACTGGTGTCCTCTCGATCAAGAAAACGAAAGAAGAAAAAAAGATCGACCTCTAGGGTAGTGCCACCTGAGGAGGATCCGAACGTTTCCCTTCCGTCCACGTTGTTCATCGCAAACGAAGAGATGCCAATAACATCAAAATCGACTAGAATGGTAGCAACCTCATCAACTGCTACCCCTGCTAGGCCCAAACCGATTATTCTGAAAGAAAAATTGGCATTTCAAGAGGCGATAAAACTCTTGAAGAAATCCAAAATAGCTGTCGGGCCAGCTAAAATCAGACCGGACGGAGTCCTGATGACCCCCGAGACGAAAGCAGACAGGAAAGCCATCATAGAGCTTTTCAACAAAAAAGGGTATCAATACTCATCACCAACATCAGGAAAAAAAATCTACGCGTCATAATCAAAGGCGTTGTGGAAACTTTACCGACTGAAGAAATTAGAACAGAGTTACAACACCTGGGCTACCACCCATCTTCCATAACAAGATGGCAAAATAAAGAAAAAATTCCCATTGCGATAGTGCACGTTGTCGTACCATTCAATGAGAAGTCAATCCTAAGTATGAAGCAACTCTACTACCAGCCCGTTAAAGTGGAGGAGCAGAAGAAAAGAAAGGCCCCATCGGGGATAAAATCCCAGCAGCACCAATCCAAAATGAAAAGAACTGAACCAAAATCAGTGCCACTTTCCGATCAAGTTAAAGAAAACAACCGAAGCCCCGCCCACCAGGCGGAGCAAACTCAACAGCAAGCCGAGGCCATGGCCGGGTTTACTAACAAGCTTCAGAGAATATTGGTTTTAATGCAAAAGCAATTAGAACCTTTCGCTCTATACCATACTAGTGAAAACTAGTACCAAAACAGACGCCGCCAGCGGAACCCCAAATGAAGAATCGCGATTTCTACCGATAAATCCACCAGTCTGGAGCAGATAAATAATATTTCACCAGTCAATTACCAGAGGTCACAACACAGCGTGTCGACACCGAAATAGCGAAGATTTCGGACCAAGTAGGGCTAGATAGAAGCCTCCTAAAAAACAAAACAAACTTCAACACTACGGAAGTCAACCTGATTAGAGACATGTAAGAGCCCCAGGGCTAACATAAATCTCTGGCTGAAGAAATGGAAAATGGAAAATAGATTATTTCGCATGGACCCAGGCCAAAAAAGGGTCTGTATCTTTAATCAACCATAATCAAAACTAATATTTTTTTAAATACTTTTGGAGTGCGCGTAGACGGAACTCGGCTCAACATAAAAACTAAATAGTTCAGAGGAACTAAAAAATAAAAACTTATTATTTTAACGGCCCCAAATACATTCAGAAATTCAGATTATTTCGCGAACTCATTGTAGTCGAATGCGGACGGTCAATCGAAAACCATCGGCCGGGCCGTCATTTGGCAAAAATCTCCATCTTTTCCGATGGGGAAAAATATTAAATTTTGTAAACTCTAGTTTTTTTTCTTATTTTTCTTTTTCCTTTCATGTTTAACCTCAAGAAGTTCACCAGGACTTCTATTCTTATTCAATAACTATCTTTCTTGGCTTTCTCAACTTAAGCGATAGCCGAAATCTTAAATTTTGGCATATTCTGGGTTAACTAGAGATCTCCTGAACAAAACCTGGCTAAATAAGTCGAATTCGATTACTTCCAATGAGATAAAACTCGTCAAAACTAACTTCCATGAAGTTCAACTGGACTTCAATTGAAAAAAAATATCCCCTTTGCCATTAAGGCCGAAATTTGCGGGAACTTTCTGGGTAAACAAGAGGCCCCCAAACCGTATAAAATCCATCCCCGTTTCGTTGTACAATCTCAGGGAAAATAAGTATGAGCCTGAGGTCTCTCTTAAAAACTAAGTTCTAAGTCTAAGACTACTTCGAGAGAAAAATATAAATTCGAGATAAAATATAAATATATAAAAAATATAAAAAAATATTATATATAAAAATATATAGAAAAATATGATCAGAATAACTGATAATTTTTTAATAAGAAAACTGTTTTTAAAGAAGAAAACTAAGATGTGAATGAATTTTTTACTCCTAGTCACTGAACGGGTCAGCTCGTCTAGTCGTACTACCTGTATTTAATAATACAGTTCATCATTGTATATTAATAATTATATACTTTAAATGTAATAACACTAGGGTCTAACACAAGTACTTGCATTTTTAATGCGGTGACAGTTCATGAGGAATGTTACTACAGCTTTTTGACACCATTTCTGTATCTCGCAAAGGTCAGTTATTAGTAGTGTGGGGTATTTCTAGTTCCACTGAAAGTTTTCTAGTATTTTTTTTAGTATCTGTACCCACAGATGCTTTTAAATCGAGAGACCATCGGCATCGAGAGACCGTGGACTTCCTGATCTTTCTCTATCTTCAAGACTCACGTCTCCCCCACGGAAATGTTTAAACCAGAGCTGTGCGGACTGTTAGGCCAACTTTCCATCTACTTTCCAAATCTCACGAGCGGTATCAACCGCTTTAAACCCTTTAAAATATCGTCTTAAAATTGCATTAATTTCGCGACATATTTCACTCATTTTAACGTTTGTGTTAAAAACTGTCGACTAAATATTTAGTAGTGGAATCACTTTTTCTCTGAAGAGGTATGTTTACTTGTCAAAGAATAAGTTAAAATCGGATTAAACTGCTGTAACTTATAATTTATAAACTAAGGAAGGAAAGCAAAAATTTTTATTACATTGTAATAGACACATTTATCACGTAGAGTAGCAATTATCACACATACATTTTCGAATTATGTCCATCAGTATGCTCAATTAATTTTCATGAAATGAGATACGATATATAACATTTTGCTCGATTCTGCTCAGAAGTTAGTTGTGCACTGGTAAACCAACTGGTTTAATCAGGGAGAGTTTCTGACTTCGAAGTTGGTAAAGGGGCAGAAATCTTGAATATGAAATTTATTCCAGCATTAAACTGGAAACTGCAGTTTCAAGTTTCTTAAAATAACTTGTCACGTTGGGACATTAGTTTTGGGATATTAGTTTTAGACAATTAAATGAATAAGAAAATAATATTTCGCGAATATAGCTGGGTGCGTTTGAATTATATTTTCAAATAAATATAAAATATTGTTTATTTAAAAAAAAAATAAATAAATATATATAAATATATATAATATATATAATATACCTTACACGGCGATATTTCGAACCTCATAAATGGTTGTATACAATGGTAGTACAGATGCTAGACAGGTACAAAGCGTATTTTTGTGTTCTTGAATTCATAATTTAGTTATCAAACTTTATTCGTTTTTCCTCCTTTCCTCTTCTCTCTTTTTTGTTTTCCTCTCCGGTTGAAAGTATGTTTTTTTATCTATATTTTAATTGCTTTTTAATGCAAAAATAATGGCTTTTTAATGCAAAAATAAACTTTTTAATAAAAATAATAAATCTCGAGATGGCCAAACTGTAAGTAACCTATTTCTATTTTATGTTTTTTGTCATGGAACAATATATGCTGTATGGTTCAAACATATTTTTCGGCATTACGGCAATGGATGCTCAACAATTGACTTTCCAAATATTCAAAGCATTCAAATTGGCTTTTCCACCAAATTGGAATCTTCAAATGATGGCTAGTAGCTATAGGTTTAATGGATCTTTACGCCGCCATCCAAAATTATCGATACGTAAACCAGAAGCAACCAGTGTGGTACGCGCATACGCTTTTAATGCATCAAATGTCTCATTGCTTTTCAACCTCTATGAAAAAGTGGCTGAAAAAGCGAATTTTGCGCCATACAACATTTGGACCGTGGATAAAATATGCCTAACAACAGTCCATCAGCAGTCTGGTCGAGTTGTTGGCCACGGGTAGGCCAAATAGCATCGAGTGAACGCGGCACGATTCCGATTGAAATGCAAATGGAATTAAAGCAATATCCTACTTAGTTTTTCCGAAAGTTCGATTCCAAAATCACTTTTTGAATAGAGGGCTAATTGGTTGCTGGGCTGGTGCGAATACTTCAGGATTCATGAATTCTGACAATTTCTTCGATTTCATCCAACGTTTTAAAGACTTCACAAGATGTTCGATCGACAACCCAATTTTACTTCTTCTGGACAATCATGTGTCTCACCGCAATTACGACGTACTAAAGTTTTGCCGGGAGAATGGTTTCTATGTGCCAGGTTCCACTGTAGAGCCACAATTGCTACGGTCACACAATACGCAGAAATTATGTAGACATTTTTTTCAATAAAATGAAAGTAGAAACATAAAGTATCATTTGTTTATACTCATTTTGATGTCACTTGGCATAAAACAGGAGATAATCACGGTGTGACAATTTGCCCCGTATAATGTATCGATTCGCCCCGTCGTAGATTGGTCGTACACCATAAGTATGTATGGACAAAATTTGCGCAAAGGATCCACCTTTAAAATGATATATCAATTGCCCCAAAATTCGGTCTAAAATCAGACATATATGCCTAACAAAAAAGTGAACGATTCGCCCCGGGTTCCTCTACTCATGAATCGTCATTAAAATAAGTAATTATACATATAAATAACTGTTCTAATTAACAATGTAGATAGAAAGTAGTAGGTAGAAATACTATAATACTATAATAATAGAAGATAGTAGGTAGAAAAATGATTAATGGCCAATGACAATAATTGGTTCAATTCAAAATTTTCCACTAACCGTCTTGTACCGATATTATAATCATCATCATCATCAGCACTCAGTCATTGTTCATTCACTGTAGAATGAAGGCCTCTTCAACATGCTGCCCACTCGCGAGGTCCTGAGCACTCCTTTGCGATTCAAATCTAATATATTTGATGATATTAGTTATTGTGCTTTCGGTCTTCTTCGGCCTTTCAACGATGTCACATACTTTCGGAGAAGCATCTCCGATCTCTGTGCAGGTCTTTCTTTATACTGCCAAGCATACCGCTTTATACTGCCAAGCATACACCTTTCCATTCTTCTCTGAACACGCAAAGTTTCTGAATGTGATGATTATGTATGTCTATATTTCACTTCCGTATGTAATAACGGGTAAGATGCACTGATCAAAGACTTTTTCTTGCAGAGAAAATAGGAGATTGTTCTTAAACTGTACGATGAGCCTGCCAGCCACATTGAGCATGCCCTTTTACCTCCCGAGCGAATATACTTCTGCATTGAAATCCACCGTCCAAGATATATGTGGTAAGTCACAATTTTAAATCCCCATTAAAAGAAAAATTCTTCTTTCTTTAACAAATTTATTGAATATGCCCTGGCTCTTTTTCAGCATTATTCTCAAGCCAGTGCCCCCCCCCCCCCCTCTTCAGCTCTTGTATGTGTGTTTGTAGCTCATCTGAAAATGAAACTAAAGAAACGATAAAATTTTTCATTCATGAGAATGTAGGACAACGAGAACCAAAGTCTCATTTGGCATTTTTAAGTCTTTACTGCTCTCTTGGGTGACAGCTTCGAACTGATGTTTTACCAAGAACAGAAAAAAAGACAAGAAAAAAGCTCCAAACAACAAAACACTTAATAACAATCAAATTTGTTCAGATTATCGGAATTAAGTTTCGGATTAATTTTCACGTTTTAGATAACTGGATTAGATAACGTAACTTTCACGAAACATTTTCTTTTGTATTGAAACTAAAACATTTAAACTATTGCTAAACCATAGTTACTTAAAGCTGACATATAACTTATTACCGAACATTTTGAAAATATTTGTAAATTATTTTTATCATAAAGCAATTGCTTACCTTTCAGCTGTTTAACAATCACTATTTATTTTAATTTAACAGACTTAGTATTTAATTTGGCGTAATAATATCTAAAAAATACACTTTAAGTAACAAGCTTAAAGTTATTTTAAATTTGTCAGAACCAAACTTATTGTTTACATTTCAAAATAAGTTTAAGTGGTTACATAATATCTTAATATTTTGTCTGGACTATTATGTCGAAAATCTTGATAACCACTTGGGATATCGTAATTTGTAAAAATTATATAGCCATAATCAAAATCATTGAATGAAAAATAGAATAAGTTAACATAAAATTGATAATAAACCTAAAAATAAAAAATAATAATAAACGTAAAATAATTTTCACAATTAACTCAGTTAATATCTTTTAAATTGTATAGGTTGCTACTTGATGGAAATTCATTATAAATGTTTAATGAAACAGTTTTCTTGCCTAATTTTTACTTTGTTATATTTACATTTAATATAGATTGACCTGGTTTAAGAAAATTTTTATTAAACATTAATCAACATTTCATTTTTGTAGTATTTTTTAAATTTTATTTGCTTTTTTGAGTTTAATATTATTTACATAAAGATGGATGCATTGAAATTGTTGACTGTATACGAACTTAGAATGTTTTGTCATACGGACGCTGTTTGTGTTGTTTAGTGACTTGAAAGTGTCATTTCAGTCAAAAAATGGTATTAACTCGTGAGTATTTTCGGGTGATGATTTACTACGACTTTCCTCGTGGATTATCTCAATAACAGTACACCGATGAACTCACTTCCACTTTTGGTGATAATGAACGATCTAAAACCACTGTAGTAATGTCTAAATAAATGTGGGGTGTTCATATATTTTTTCTTTTTTTTTGGGGTTTTCGCCACGATCTAAAATTCAAAAAATATCAACATAATACATTGACAATTTGTACCAATTGTCAATTGTTCAATTCAAGTATCATTGACATACAAAAAATATATTTATTTCCTATCTTTACATTATAAATAGAAATAACCATAATTTTTCTTTTAGATTCGTTTTGAAACGGGAGGAGGATACTTCCCGAAACGCTAACGTTCAAAAGTTTGTATTTATTTTAGAACATTTTTATATTTTTAAAATTTTGTTCGTTAGGCAAATTTATTACAAAAAAGAATCACCGAGAAATTTGTCTCCGTTTGGTTTTTTGTTTTTACCCAGTGATTCTTTATTTACATAAGAACAGATATTTTGATATTTTTGAGTTTTAAATTATGGCGAAAAACTCAAAAAAAGAAAAAATATGAAACCACTGTATATCGCTGATTTAGTGAATTCAATTGTGGCCGTCGTTCGCTCACGGACGAATTTAAAGCAGCTAGTCCAAAATTGGTTGTTGTGCTAGAAAACATCGATACCTTGCACGAACTGATAAATCAAAATCGGCATGTGACATACCGCCAAATTGAGACATTCCTGGGCATTAATATGACCAGCATACACAAGATTTTACATAAACATTTAGCCGTGAAAAAGATTTGTATGTCTTGGATTCCATATAATTTGGCAATCGCTCAAAAAAGGCTGGTTTCGTTTGGTGCAAAGAGATGCTCAAAAAATATAATCGTGGTGCGTCAAAAGCCGTGTATAACATTACAGGGCGAATCTTAGATCTATGCGTATGAGCCCGAAAGTAAACAGCAGTCGACTATGAGGGTCTTTCAAAATGAGCCAAACCGAACAAAAGTTGTTCGCGCAAGAAGCATTTCGAAGCAAATAGTCGCCTGTTTTTCTGTACTGTCATAGAACGGTCAATTCTGAATGGTATATAACCATTTGTTTGTCAGAAGTCTTTGAAGAGATACGAAAAAACTCAATCTCACTATGACAACGCGAATTCTCACACATCGGACCGAACAATTCTATATTTGACTATTCAAAACATCGAATTGATGGGCTATCTACAATACAGCCCTGATTTGACATCCAATTATTTATTTTTGCTCCCGTCCGTGAAGAATAAATTAACGGTCAACGATGCCAGAAGAAGCTGTTGATGCGTTCAAAATTCATGTTTTGGAGACACCTCAATCGGAATGAAAAAAGTACTATAAAAATTGGTTCAAACATATACATTTTCAATGATAAATATTTGCTTTTACTTATTATTCTGGATACATAAATAGCAACCCTCGTACACATCAGCTATGAAATATTCAATAGAATAAAAAATATATACAGATTATTATGTGTTTAAAGCAACGCGTTTTTCTAGATTCTAACAATAGTGTAAAATGCGCTGTAAACAAAGCAGCTCTCATGTCGACGTTAATGTGCGACTGTGAAACAAGATGGATAGAGTTGAAAATGCGAAAGGACTAAATAGCTATCCCCCTTAACCCAGATCAATCGGAGAGTAAGTGTGGTTTATGAGCGCCACTGGCCTTGCTCCGGAATAGACTTGAAAATCTTCGCGATGTTCTAGAAGTTTGTTCTAGTTCACCACGCTATAGAGGCGAAATTTATTATAAATATACTAAAGATAGTACTGAGTTATCAATATTATACCTATAAATAAAATATTAATTATAATAATGATGTCTATTTACGTCGCCATCCCTCAAAAATAATAATAATAATAATAATAATAATAATAATAATAATAATAATAATAATAATAATAATAATAATAATAATAATAATAATAATAATAATAATAATAATAATAATAATAATAATAATAATAATAATAATAACCAGAAAGCACCAGAAGCACCATCGCCCAAAAATGAAGAATCAATCTCGCAACGTAACTTTTCTAACATACGAGAGAAGTTTTACAGCAATTTACAGCAATTTGGACAAGTTTTACTGGCTCAAACCCATTGAATACACTAAAAATTCCAGTACTGCGTAATATTGCAAAATCACGTATTACTCTAATGCAGATTAATAGAGTTTTGGAATCACATCTATCTGGGATGACAAATTTAAGCGATATACATCTTGCATTATATTGTGCAGCAGTGACTGTCATCGAAATTTCAGGTCAAAAGACTTACACCCATAATGCGGCTGGTCGTAGTATCCAGAAAAATGCACCTGTCTGGAAAACGCGCCTTGAAAACAATATCAATGAGTTCCGGAGGAAAGTTGACATTATCTCAGAGTATCTTTCTGGTAATCAGTCATATAAAGTAGCGAGAAAACCAAAAATAATTGCCAATAAATCTGGCATTGACTTCGATAATTCAAACCTGACAGAAAAATTGTTGGATCTAAAAGATCGGTTTAGGCAAAAAGCTAAATCGAAAGGAGCCAGGCTAGCAAGATATAATGAACTAGAAAAGCGAAAACATCAAAATTCAGTATTTGCAAACAGCCAAAAGAAATTTTATAGACAACTCGAAGCAGAAGGTAACAGCAAGTCAGAACTTAAGAATATCGATGTGTCTTCCTTTGCGGAATATTGGAGATCGGCTTGGAAATAATCAGACGGCTACGAAAAATTGGCTCCTTGGGTTAAAACCATTCAAGAACAGACAAATGCTCTCCCAGATATGGAGTCTAACGATTTCACAGAGATTGACATTTACACTGCTGTCAGGAAGACTCACAACTGGAAGGCGCCTGGACCAGATGGATTGCATAACTTCTGAATTAAAAGCTTTACAGCCGCCTATCCCGTACTTGCAAATGCATTTAAAGAGGTTTTAATAAATCCAGATTTCCAGAATCCTAACTTTCCCTGACTTTCTAATGGAAGGCAATACATACCTACTGTTCAAAAAAGGGGACGTTAAGCAACCCAATAACTACAGACCAATCACATGTCTGTCAGTGTTATATAAACTGTTCACAGCCCTACTCAATGAAAAAATCTACCAACATTGTGATAAAAACAATATTTTTGAAGAAGAACAGAAAGGATGTATAAGAGCAAGTATGGGCTGCAAGGAACAATTGACGATCGATGCTGTAGTTCTTGAGCAAGCGCGAAAAAGAAAACGCAACTTAAATATCTGCTATATAGACTACAAGAAAGCATTCGATAGTGTCCCTCACGAGTGGCTGGTTGAGGTTCTGAATTTCTATAAAATTAGCCCCCAGATTATTAATTCTTTAAAGTGCCTGATGGGGAAGTGGAAAACGAATCTTTTTGTCGGCCAACAATGCATTGCTGCTACAAATATCGAGAGGGGAATTTTTCAGGGAGATTCCCTTTCTCCAATTTGGTTCTGTTTAGCATTGAACCCTTTGTCCACACTACTCAACAACAGCAATATTGGATATAAACTTAACATGAGGAATCCAAGAAAGCTCTCTCATCTACTATATATGGATGACCTTAAATTATATGGAGAAACTAGAGAAAAATTAAACTCATTGATAAAAACGGTTGAAACATTCAGTAGGGATATCAGAATGTCATTCGGACTGGACAAATGCTCTACCATTAGTATACAGAAGGGAAAGATTCAGAGTCAACATTCAACACTTTGTAACATACAATAACTAGAACCAGAAGAGTCCTACAAATATTTAGGAATACCCCAAAAGCATAAACTTGATCATAACCAGTTAAAGAAGGACTTTTCCACTCTATACCAAAAGAGACTTGCAAAACTTTTAAACACCAAACTGAACGGAGGAAACCTCATTAGAGCGATCAACGGTTGGGCGGTGCCAACTCTGACATATTCTTTTGGCATAGTTAAATGGTCAGAAACTGACCTTGATGAGCTCGATAGGTTGACGCGCCGAACATTGACAAAGTTCCGATGCCGGCATCCAAACTCATCTACGAAAAGACTATACATCCCAAGAAAGTTCGGGGGTAGAGGCCTTGTAAACGTAAAAAATCTCTGTCTCAATGAAGAAAATAGAATGAGAAAACACTTCCTTGATTCAAACAGTACGTTAATGAAATTAGTTGCAAATGAGGATCGGGGTTTCACCCCACTGAACCTAAATAAACGGAATCGTATTGATAGCAGAACAACGCTCACGGACTGTGTTCGAGAATGGAAAGGACAAACATTGCACGGAAGGTTTCCTAAGTCACTCGAAGATGACACCATTGACGAACAATTGTCTCTGAAGTGGCTGACCGATGGACTCTTGTACCCAGAAACAGAAGGTTTCGCGATATCTATTCAAGATAGGGTAACAAGAACAAAAAACTATGAAAAGCACATACTTCATTTGGACGTAGTCGATAAGTGCAGGAAATGCGGTACTTTGGGGGAAACAATTGAGCACCTTATTGGCGGTTGCCCGGTCCTTGCTCCTAATGCTTATTTAGGACGGCATAATCAGCTGGCAAAAATTATACATCAACAAATTGCAAAAAAATACTCGCTATTAGAAAATGCACCTCCTCCATATTATAAGTACTCGCCTTCTCCTGTACTTGAATCATCCGATACCATTCTTTACTGGGACAGACCAATCACTACTGATCGAACGGTTGATTATAACAGGCCGGATATTGTTCTAATCAACAAAAAGGACAAGAGGGCTTTTATAATTGACATCGCAGTGCCACTATCTCACAACATTAGAAAAACTGAGATAGAAAAATCCACAAAGTATGAAAATCTGGCATACGACTTGAAGAACCAGTGGAAACTGAGTAAGGTAGATGTAGTGCCCTTCGTTATATCCGCCGAAGGCCTGATAAGTAAGAGATTTTCAAAGAACCTCGAGAGCCTCGGGATCTCGAGATCGATTGCCATAGTGGGACAGCGTGCCGTGCTCTTGCAGACGTGTCACATTGTTCGTAAGATATTATGCTTGGGTGAGAGGAGCTGAATTGCTTTTTCATCTTGGCATTGGAATACCGGCCAGCATGAGCTGAGATTCTACAGTAAGGATGAGCAGAATAATAATAAATTGATAAAAACGGTTGAAACATTCAGTAGGGATATCAGAATATCATTCGGACTGGACAAATGCTCTACCATTAGTATACAGAAGGGAAAGGTTCAGAGTCAACATTCAACACTTTGTAACATACAACAACTAGCACCAGAAGAATCCTACAAATATTTAGGAATACCCCAAAAGCATAAACTTGATCATAACCAGTTAAAGAAGGACTTTTCCACTCTATACCAAAAGAGACTTACAAAACTTTTAAACACCAAACTGAACGGAGGAAACCTCATTAGAGCGATCAACGGTTGGGCGGTGCCAACTCTGACATATTCTTTTGGCATAGTTAAATGGTCAGAAACTGACCTTGATGAACTCGATAGGTTGACGCGCCGAACATTGACAAAGTTCCGATGCCTGTATCCAAACTCATCTACGAAAAGACTATACATCCCAAGAAAGTTGGGGGGTAGAGGCCTTGTAAACGTAAAAAATCTCTGTCTCAATCAAGAAAATAGAATGAGAAAACACTTCCTTGATTCAAACAGTACGTTAATGAAATTGGTTGCAAATGAGGATCGGGGTTTCACCCCACTGAACCTAAATAAACAAAATCGTATTGATAGCAGAACAACACTCACGGACTGTGTTCGAGAATGGAAAGGACAAACATTGCACGGAAGGTTTCCTAAGTCACTGGAAGATGACACCATTGACGAACAATTGTCTCTGAAGTGGCTGACCGATGGACTCTTGTACCCAGAAACAGAAGGTTTCGCGATATCTATTCAAGATAGGGTAACAAGAACAAAAAACTATGAAAAGCACATACTGCATTTGGACGTAGTCGATAAGTGCTGGAAATGCGGTACTTTGGGGGAAACAATTGAGCACCTTATTGGCGGTTGTCCGGCCCTTGCTCCTAATGCTTATTTAGTACGGCATAATCAGCTGGCAAAAATTATACATCAACAAATTGCAAAAAAATACTCGCTATTAGAAAATGCACCTCCTCCATATTATAAGTACTCGCCTTCTCCTGTACTTGAATCATCCGATACCATTCTTTACTGGGACAGACCAATCACTACTGATCGAACGGTTGATTATAACAGGCCGGATATTGTTCTAATCAACAAAAAGGACAAGAGGGCTTTTATAATTGACATCGCAGTGCCGCTGTCTCACAACATTAGAAAAACTGAGATAGAAAAATCCACAAAGTATGAAAATCTGGCATACGACTTGAAGAACCAGTGGAAACTGAGTAAGGTAGATGTAGTGCCCTTCGTTATATCCGCCGACGGTCTGACAAGTAAGAGATTTTCAAAGAACCTCGAGAGCCTCGGGATCTCGAGATCGATTGCCATAGTGGGACAGCGTGCCGTGCTCTTGCAGACGTGTCACATTGTTCGTAAGATATTATGCTAGGGTGAGAGGAGCTGAATTGCTTTTTCATCTTGGCATTGGAATACCGGCCAGCTTGAGCTGAGATTCTACAGTAAGGATGAGCAGAATAATAATAATAATATATATATATATATATATATATATATATATATATATATATATATATATATATATATATATATATATATATATATATATATATATATATATATAAAGAAAAAAAATAAAATAAAAAGGCTCACACGAAAAGTATTTCACAGCGGAAAGATCGACCTTTTCATTCTCTAAGATAAAGGTAAAGATAAAGTAATATAATAATAATGGGGAGAAAAACAAACGAAAAACGTGGATATCGGAGTCAGGCTTCCCACAAGGGTGGATGGGAATTGGGGCGGTATGGCTCACCTAATTTCAGCTCCGTCTAAGAACTGCAAAAAGGGTTTCAACTTTGCCCTGTTGTAGTGGGCACCATGATGGGGTGATAGTGACATTTCCGTCAGTTGAATGTTTCAAATCCTGCCAAAGGAGTACCCATAAAACCGCTAATTAAACAAATACAAAACTAAGGGCACTCGGTCTTATATCTGGGACTTCGAGGTGGAAATCCGTAAATATATGTTATATAACTAAATTATTACACCATGGAGACCCATCATCATGAAGCTCAACGGGAAAACTCACTTTTTACCTCCACCACGAGAACAACGAAATACCGGTAATTTCCCACCAAAATAATTTCGTTCCCGGAAACTGAAAGAAAGATCGGAAGAAAAATGTAATCAATCATATGCATTTAATTAGTTGGGACAAAATTGATATGAATCTCCTTCTAACGCACTTCAAGACCGAACCACACTCTGCTTAGTATGGTCTAAAGAAGGAAAAGGAACGGCGCACGGAAGCAGAAAACGTCACGATCTGAACCCATACGAGGGTGTGCTAGACTTTTAAAGTAATAAACTGTTATCTGACTGTTAAATATTTTCTCTTTCTCTTGTTTTTACAAGAAAGCGCGAAATTGAACAGAACACTGGTCTCCTCTAACGATCAAAAATAAAACAAAATAAAAGCCTATTTCAATTTTAAGGTTATTTTGTGCCCGTTACACGATGTAGCCTTCAGCGTAGGAAGGCTAATGCAACCAGGATGTCAGGCAAAGCATAATACAAATGACTTTACTTATACATATCTAGAGGACCAGCTGACTCCTTTGCTATTCATGTTGTCATTAACTAGTTTTCGTTTTGAAAGACTACAAAACTTCAGTAAACATTCAACACCAGATGAAAGATGGATTGAAGGACTCGACTCCTTTTTCTACTGTCGATTATTGTCGACTATTGATTAGTAAGTTTTAGTAAGCATTTGAAGAACTTCACATTTTAGAATTCCAAACGTATATACATTACTTCGAATCATTGCTGTTTTGAAATATATCGAAATGTACATCTAGACCGACATATAATTTGAGACAATATGGTGTATTTTAAACTATTAACTAACTTGTCCATAATTGGCGGGATTCACTAGTAGGAATAAAAATAAAAATAAAATAGTTTCACTCTTTTTTACTGTCGCTAAATAAAAAAAATAACGATCTCGGATCAAAAGTATTCTCAGTTTCCAAGCTTTATATATAATTTTCATTTTATTTTAGAGGAATCAAATAATTTCCAGAAAGATTGAAATTTTAACTAAATAATCTAATTTCACTAAATAATCGAAAAGGATGGCAATTTTTTCATAGTTCCATTTTTAAGTTACACTAATATATATTGAAAATAGTAATAGAATGGCATGAAAATGCCTTCAAGCATAACAAAAGATAAAAGCAACCTAATTACTTTTTTGTCGATGACAGACAACTAAAATAATTAAAAAATGACGTGCAAGTTCCTTTTGCATTATTGTTATTAGGCTTAACACCCCATCTGCCCACTTAGTAATGACGATTAGTGTGGCAGGTATGACATAACTTGGTAAAATGAAGCGTTAAAAAGGAAATAGGAGCGTGAGTACTACGTCTCCATGGCAACATCGACCCTTGCCTGGGCCTCGTGGCGGGCGGCTAGATGCTCCTGCAAGCAGTCCCGAGCTTCGAGAGAATTCTAATTGACATACTGATATATAGAGAGCAACAGCTGTAAGGTGTTAAAATAAAACGCCAATTTTATGATCGATGATTGATGTTTTTATATAATATTTTATTATAGTATAGTATAAGTGTACATACATACCTTTATTATATATATATATATATATATATATATATATATATATATATATATATATATATATATATATATATATATATATATATAATAAATTAATAATAAGATTTCATTCTTTGATAACCCTCAATATTCAATATTTCGTCAAAACATCTTCAGGGGGAATAACAGTTACAAAAATGTCATATTACAAATAATATTAAACAATAAATATATAATGACGGACTTACAATGTTTAAAATTGAGTTTAATTTCAGTTAAATTCAACCAAGAATTAAAAATATTGTATTATTTCAATTTTTCTGTCAATTCAACTGTCAACCATGCGACGTCACGTGTCTCTCAGGACCGGTTTCTAGCCTTTCAGCCGTCATCAGCCGAACTCTAGACGAACGCAAGGAAAGCAGTTCGGAGAGACGATCGTGGCCAGACCAGATTAACTGGCCATTTTAATGACGGGTCGTGATCGCACACAACTCACGCCATCACACGGCGAATGCTCGTAGCAGTCAGGACCGCTCGTAACATTCTGCCTGGAACCTCGGGTATAGTACCAGGTATGCCCACAAGGTAGCGTAACGGAACCGTGGAGGGAAATATTACAGAAATGATTCACCCTTTCTCCACGTGGTTCCATCGATCGCCTTCGCCGAACTGTCAACCATGCGACGTCACGTGTCTCTCGGAACCGGTTTCTAGCCTTTCAGCCGTCATCAGCCGAGCTCTAGACGAACGCAAGAAAAGCTGTTCGGAGATCGGTGGCACCACGTGGAGAAAGGGTGAAAGATTTCAGTAATATTTCCCTCCACGGTTCCGTTACGCTATATATATATATATATATATATATATATATATATATATATATATATATATATATATATATATGTTGTATAGGAAATTCACGTTTATTATATGAAAATTATATAAATAAAATAATTTAAAGTAATGCTCATTGCTAGTTATACATTTTTCCAACCTATCCAACAATTTGTGGATGTTACGTAAAAAAAATGTTACTTTTTTGATGCAAACCAGTCATCGAGCCATTTTCGTAAGAAGTAGCTTAAAATCGTAGTTTCCAGCCACAAAATTCGACATGTTCAACGCTATTACAAAATATGCTGTTGTATCAAACTTGTATTGTTCTGAGTTGAAAATCTTTGTCAGATGTCAACAAGGAAATAGCGTTAATGACGTGGTTTGATGGTAACTACATTGATAGCTACGGCCATCTATGGGCAAATTCCGGTTTCATATTTACAGACCTGGTATACAGTTTAGTATTAATAACGAACAGTTTGACTTTAATAACGAATATAGCATTAATAACTAGTAAACATAACATTTGACCAGTCCTACATTATGCTGACTCGAAGGTAAAATAAATTAACGTAACGTAACGTAAAATAAGTTAAAATAACTTCATCGAAGCAGATACTATGGGTGGAAAATAGAAGAGAAGTCGTAGATGTAGATTTTTGATGATAGATTTTTGACGATATCTTGAATTGAAACATTTAATATGGTTAGCGAAATGTGCGTTGAAAACCAGTGATATAGTGTTTAGTGGTAAACACAAAGTTAGTCTTTTATATATTACTCTACTGATGAATTAACTATGTTACATATCATAAAAGAAATTAATTCTTGTAATTTGTATGTATGTTAGTCATCGATATGTTAGTTCGTCGACGGTAATAGCCATACGCAGCGTTGGCTCGAAAATAATTGGAATAAGCTACGCAATCTGTCCTTTTTTTATGTCTAGAGATGTCCGACAGTTTGTCGAAATAAATGTTATACTAGACTACTTATACGATAATTCGAAATTATGACTAATTACATTTTGTAAGTAGTTATTGAAGTATTTTCCATTTTTGACGAAAAAAAATCAATAAATTTAATATATAATATATGCATAAATATAATACATGTATAGAATATATCAAGAACCCATAATAGTTATTTTTGATTGGCATCCTTATTGTTATTGTTGAACTACAAAAATAACTGTTTTTAAAGCTAATTTAATATTAAGTATTAAAATTCTAGGCAGCCACATAGAGGGTTTTTTAATTAGTAGCTTTTTCGATTGCTGAAGAGCCGCATATACATTTAACGTCAATTATTTAATTATTCTTTACAACGGAAACACTATATGTATATTATATTAGTGTTTATAATGCAATAATAATTCCTACCATTCTCTATAGAGCTGAATCATGGGTCTTGTATCGAAAACAAATAAAACAACTAGAGAGATTTCACCAAGGCTGTCTCCGAAAAATCTTGAGAATAAAATGGCAAGACTACCGGACCAATGTGGGGGGTTTTAAACTTGCCAGCAGTGAGATGGTGAGATCCTTCCCTCCAGGTCATAGGATAGTGGATACTAGGATACCGAAGCAGATCCTGTATGACGAACTAAAGAACAAAAAACGAAATCTGGGATGCCGAAAAACAAGATATAAAGACGTAATAAAATCGTCTCTAAAGAAGTTGAATGCTGAATAATTTTTTTCGAGTAAACATCCTTTGGCGCGATTATTTTTGTGAGCCTGCAACTTCTCGTCGAAAAAAGAAAGACTTTACTACTTTAGTACTAAAAAAAATTATAAAAACTTTAACTTTATAGTGCTACCTGTTCGCAAGAAAGAGAAATTTTCTTTGTGAATTAGTTGCATAGTGAACTTTTGCCTTGATTATTTAATTAATGTACTATTCTTTCAAAAGTAAAGCTGAGTGACATTTGTGAAAATACTTAAAAGACACAGAGGATTTATGGAAACATTATGGAGGACATCAAAGACTTGAAGAAGATATTTTAAATCAAGTCGAAGTAAAATAAAAAGACAGAACCGTATTAAAATAGCAAAAGACTCTAAAAGGCTTATCTTACTTATTTCTGAATCATTTAAAAAGTTTGTTTACTTTTATGAGTTTTATACACAGTTAAAAAAGCATCAATGTAGAGTTCTCTATGTTCATTCTGTATATACATAAGCCAATTAACAATATTGAAAAAGAGAAAAAAAAAATTCCTTTTATATGTTACTTCCTTCCTTGAAAATAGGGCTTCATGTATTCTTCGGAGAATATAGTTTATTTACATTCTCAGTAGCTTCCTGCAACAAAGTGGTAGTGGTGTATTTATCTAGGCAAGTGAAAAGTTGTCTGAATGATCGTGGCGTGTTCATATATATATATATATATATATATATATATATATATATATATATATATATATATATATATATATATATATATATATATATATTGTATATATATGTATATATATTGTATATTGTATATGTATATATATTGTATATATATATATATATATATATATATATATATATATATATATATATATATATATATATATATATATATATATTGGATTGAAAAAGAACAGTTTTTTTCTGGAAGTACACCCGGTTGTCCAATTGGTCCTTGTAGGGAGCTTGCAGACGTGTCGCCAAAATCTTATTTGGTATCTTTGGTGCTTACTGTCGCGAGGTCCGTGACTCTCTTCGCGACAAGTCACGAATTCATCGTCACATAGATTCATAGTTTCCTGTTTTTTAGCAGATGTGAATTCAAAAATCTACAAATGTTTAATGACATACCTTTTTGACTAATTTTCGCTTTATGTATTTATATTTAACTGGTTTCGCTAACACTGTTGCTTCATCAGAATGTTGTTGATATTTGTTTTTATACATTTATAATACTTTTAATATAAAACTTCCATCACTTCCATCAAGTAAAAGCCAATACAACCAAAAATCAAAATTTTTAGTTAAATTAAACGGCATATCCACATAGGCAAACAAAAATCCTTTTTTTTTACTATTTCTTCTTTCTGATAAATATTGTGATAATAATTCACACATATCTAAAAAAAGAGTACATTACTTTGGTCCAGCCTTAAAAGAATAGTGTGAAATGGCTAGATAATAGTAGTGTGAAATGGCAAGATAATTAATGTCTGAATGATTGTGGGGTGTTCATATATTTTTTTCTTAGGTTTGGATATATTTGGGTTTTTCGCCACTATCTAAAACTCAAAAAATATCAAAAATACCTGTTCTTATTTAAAGAAAGAATCACTGGGTAAAAACAAAAAACCAAACGGAGACAAATTTCTCAGAGATTCTTTTTTGTAATAAATTTGCCTAACGAACAAAATTTTAAAGATATAAAAATGTTACAAAACATTTTACAAACTTTTAGCGTTAACGTTAAATGTGTTTAATTGTATTCTTTAGAATCGGGAACCATATTGAATTTCTCCGATCTACCGAAAGCTATAGCATAAAAGCATAAAAAATCTACCGAAGGCATAGCATAAAAAAAAAAATTTAAAAATGACAAGATAATGGCTGACCAAGTAAAAAAGCACTTATTTCACTAACCATTTTTTGGAAATTTGAGTGAGTTTTTGCTGATCAATTACGACACCATCATGAATCATTATCATGTGAATGTTATAACAAAAGCTGGTGAAGCTATGTATGAAAAAAAAAGGTTCAAAACCAATCGAGGAAGTTTGTTGCCTAAAGACAACACGCCAGCTTACATGCGTTTAATTTCAATCACACCCGCCAAAACTCCAACAAATTCCTCCCTGTTCCCCAGATTTATCCTCCAGCGATTATTTCTTATTTCTCAAGATGAACAAATATTTACGGGGAATAGTTCTAATGAGAAAAATTTAATCAATGCTGTGAATCAGAGTCTGGCAGGGCGGGAAGAGGATTTTCTTTTCCAATCGCAATTAATTGTTTTAGAACATATTAAAAAAAAAGAATTGTTTTAAGCGTATAATTCGTGGACTTTTAGCAGTTCAATTTATTTAATAATTGAAAATTCAAATGGAAAAAGATCAGGTTTCGTAAATTTGATAGGCTTAAACAAAAGGATAAACGCTGATTACGTATTTTAGCAGCTTATATGCTGTTAAGTTCAGCAAACAACGCTCGGTCATTTTGCCTTCATTACTGAGCCTCACAAGATAAACTGTTAGCTAAGGGATTGATTATATGTACAGAATATGCACAGCAAATTCTTCGAAGGTATATATTTGTAGTTTTGACCTACTACCCTACCCTATGCCAATTAATAATTGTATAAGTGGGACAATGTTATTCCGAATAGATGTATTAGAGTTTAACCTTATCTTAGATCGCTCATATATATTTTTTTCTGAAAATGTTATATAGGAATTTCTATTGTAAAGCTGATTGTGGATGGTTTTATACGAATGTTGCTATTTATGAATTGGCAACAATGGTGTTGCTAGGCACCATCTGACATATACATCGTAAAGTTTGACATTGTTGACTGTATGAACAACATCTGTTCTTTTGTAAATACAAAATCACTGGGTAAAAACAAAAAACCAAACGGAGACAAATTTCTCAGTGATTCTTTCCTGTAATAAATTTGCCTAACGAACAAAATTTTAAAAATATAAAAAAAATTCAAAAAAAAATAGAAATTTTTATCGTTAACGTTAAAGAAACCCCTATAATTAATTTAAATAAAAATAACTGTATTGCTATGCCTTCGGTAAAGTATTCTAAAGAATACAATTAAAAACATTTAAGTATTTCAATACATAATCAGTACAGTAAACAATCACTCGGTAAACCTCACTTATATATATTTTTTGGTAGTATGTCACTGTCATAAAAATCTATTATTGTCAATGTAAGTAACGTTGACATACACAAAAAAATATAATTACTTCCTATCTTTACTTTATATATACAAATTAATATAATTTATTTTTCAGATTGATTTTAAAAACGGGGGGAGAAGACCCTCCGAAACGTTAACGTTAAAGGTTATATATATATATATATATATATATATATATATATATATATATATATATATATATATATATATATATATATATATATATATGAACACGCCACGATCATTCAGACATTATTGTTGGCTGTATACGCACTTAGAACATTTTGTGATACGGACGCTATATTAAGTGACTTGGAAATTTCATCTCAGTTAAAAAATGGAACTAATTTGCGAGAATTTTCGTGCGATGATTTTCGACGTGGATTATCGCAAAGGTACATCGATCAACTCACTTCGACCATCTAACCACCACCATCTATAACCACTGTATATCACTGATTTAGTGAATTCAATCGTGGTCGTCGCTCGCTCATGGACGACTTTAAAGAAGGTCCTAAAAATCGGTTGTTGTGCCAGAAAACATCCATACTGTGCACGAATTGATAAAGTGTAATTATCAAGCCACAAACTGTGAAATTGAGGCATTCCTGGAAATTGGTATGACAAGCATAGACAAGATTTTACATGAACATTTAGCCGTGAAAATGATTTGTACGCATTGAATTCCGCATAATTTGACAATCGCTCAAAAACTAGCTCGTGTCGATTGGGGAAACGAAATGCTCAAAAAATACAATTTTGGTGCGTTAAAAGCCGTGTTAGATAACATCTACACAGGCAACAAATCTTGGATGATGATGAAAAAGTGCTATGAAAATTGGAACAGTCATATATAAAAGTGTATTGATTATCACGAAGAATATTTTGAAAAACAATAAAATTTTCAATAATAAATATTTGTACTTATTTATTATCCCAGATATAAATAGCAACCCTCGTACTGATGAAAATAGAGAAAAATAAAATACAGGCGATAGAAGAGTAAGAGAAGTCACAAAGATGGATAGAATGAGAAACACAGAGATAAAAGATGACCGATCAATACAATCTACATTGCACTACATAGAACAGAGACGGTTGAGTTGGTGGGGACATCTGCAGCGAATGAGAGAAACCTGCCTGCCTACAAAAATCCATTGATCCAACATGAGTAAAAATTGTATACTAATAATTGTAATACTACGCGTCTCTACAAAGCTCTACATTTGTATTAGTAGCTAGCATGTGATCCGATTCACTACAGTAATATCTTTGACGCAGTGGCGGCTCGTATGTTTTTAAAGTGCGAGGGCGTAGAAGAAAATAGTGCTGCTAAATAATTTGTTTTGCTTTTCCCTTCCTCCTTTTTACATTTTTTGCTATTGAAACCCTATACAAGAGGTGAACCAGAAAAATTAGTTAAAGGAAAGAAACTGAACGGAAATAAAATATGGTGTTGTGGTCCGATAAATGCTGGAGCCTCCAGATAAATGCTGGAACGCGCTCCCTCACGAGCCGCCACTGCTTTGATAAATCTGTTTCGCCTAACTGATAGAGAATTATTTGAAAAATGTTTCGAACTGGGATGATTCTGATTGGGTAGAGCTCTTCATACCTTCTAACTGCAGTGCGACTATTGTAATTTACTTGTGCATAAACGCAGATCATATCCCTTAAATGACGGTTAGGAAACTGATTGGCACACGGCACATAGACGAAATGTGCAATGGAGTATTCGAACACGAATATATCGCAAACGGTGTGGGATATCGATATTGACTAAGGGTACCTTTTTTACGTGGAAATTATGACTATTTTTTATTTTAAAGTCAAAATATTCCAAGCTTTATATGGTAAAAAAAATATGAGTCAATTCCTCACATAGTAGGTAGCAAGCGCTCTCTAGGAACTAGGCTCAAACTAGTACCAAATTCGGATTTGTCACGTTTGAAAACCCAACTACCCCGATTTTGAACCTGATATCGTCAACCGTTTTTAAATCGTCTCAATTTTTCGAAAATTTAGTTTCCCTTTCAACACCCTGTATCTTTTTAATGATTAACATTTGCCAATACATTTATTGACTAAATCCTCCTCTTTTGATCTCTATTATCTATCACCAATTGCTCTATGGCGGTTAAGTTATGGGACCCCCCCATATATATATATATATATATATATATATATATATATATATATATATATATATATATATATATATATATATATATATATATATATATATTAAGCCGCTGCTTTGAGGGCATATGGTAAGTTTAATCTACAGATTTAAAAAATACAACTAAAAAAAGTTAAGTATTACTCATTATGACTTCATCTGATACCATGAAGAAAGGTACGTATTATAAGGATTGAAGAAAGTGTTAGCATATGAATAAAGGGACGAGATAATTTCGAATAAACGTAGTGATGCTAAATTTTTGCCAACGCAATCAAACCAACAAATCTGTAGTAACCGTTGAATATTATAAAATAGGTTGATGGGGATTTACGATTAAAGTTTATCTAAAATTGAGGAGAGATTAAGATTAAAATAAACCCAAAGGAAAAGAAAGGAGAAAAGAAAAGTGACGATTTATTTAAGCGCCGACTTCACCGCAACTACATTTTCTTAAGGATAAATGATGCAAAAATATGGTAATTTGGAATAAGGTTAATGTTTGGGATGTTTTTTTTTTATTCTTTAAATTGATATAGCATCGTAACTTCTGCTTGACGGTCCTTTAGAAATTATCATTGTTTCTCATAAAAAAAGCAGCTAATATCACTTAAAGTAATACTTTTTCTCGGTCAAAATAGAACCAAAATGGTAATATAGACTTTTCAAAAAGTCTAAAATTGTTTCTGATATATATAATCTAGAATAAAGTATATTCTTGGATCGGTATTGAAATTCAGCTAAATGGCAAAACGTTATACAGCTGCAAGTACGAAAACTGCTTTCGAACTTAAAACTAAAGTTTGTTTTAACTTGAACCAAAATCTGGTAAAGTTTAGGAATATCGATAACCTATTCTTCATAAATATTCGAAACTTTTTAACGGCCAACTTTATTATTTACCAAAGTAAAATAAAACCAGATTATCCCCGTTTCATATATTCCATTAATATTAATAAATATTACAAATTTTTGAAAACGTCTCCATATATATATATATATATATATATATATATATATATATATATATATATATATATATATATATATATATATGTAGTTTCTTTGGACTGCGTTCAATGAGACAACAGTAGTCAGGAGTTATACAACCCCGACTGTTAGGTTCCACAATCTCATCTGGAACGTACAACAACCTGCGTGTCTGCCAAAATTAACTTTCGTTAGTTGCTGGACCGGGAGGGAGCCCCACCCATCTTTTACATTGAGGACACACTCCCTATTCTTGACGAGAGAGTGTATGTCGGTACCTGATGAGTCTAACCACCAACAGATGAAACATATGTCCTCCAATGTAAGGGATGGATGGGGCTCCCTCCCAGTCAAGCAACTAACGAAAGTTCATTTTGGCAGGTTGTTGTGCGTTTCACATGAAATAGGTGAAACTCAACGGTCGGGGGTATATAACTCCTGACTACTGTTGTCTCATTGGACGCAGTTCAAAGAAATAAAAAAACTGCATGTACAAGCCATCCGACGAGAAGTCGACAAAAACTATGAGTTGTTTGATTGTGGAGGGGGACTCCATATTTTTGGCGAGAGAGCATATGTCGGTCCCTGATGAGTTTAGTCACCACCAGACGAAACATGGGGATGGGTGGGGATCCCTCCCGGTCAAGCAACTAACGAAAGTTCATATATATATATATATATATATATATATATATATATATATATATATATATATATATATATATATATATATCTGTGTGTGTGTGTGTGTGTGTGTGTGTGTGTGTGTGTGTGTTAATAAAAATTAAACTAAAATTAAACTACAGTCTATATATGTATGCTCCAAGTTTCTCAACGACATTTTTTTAACAGTTAATCTTGTATATATTTAGAAAACCGGTTAACTTATTTCCAAATGTTTTAATTGAAACAACACAGATCAACATATTATAACATTAATAATGTAGAATGATAAAGTAATATTTAAAGAAAAAGCAACAACTATGTAGAAGTCATTGTATTGGAATATATTGCATACTACTTATAAAAATTAAACTACAGCTCTATTTTTATAAAATCATCACATGAAAAGCCAGGTTGGCAACAGGTTAATCAATAAAAATGTATTACTTCGTGTTTTGTTCTTCTTGTTGTAATACATTATGTTATTACAGTATAGCAACGTCAATATCTTAATCATAAAATATATTCAAACGTATGATATAGTATAATATAAGATAGTAATTCATTTGTAATAATAAATATGTTTAATGAAATCATAATTTGTGAATATATTCAAAAAATAGAAATTTAAATTTCAACAAATTTGAAATGTTCATCTTCTATCAGAAGTAGTTCTGAAGAAGCTACACTGTTAGTGAAAGGGGTCAAACGGTAATAATAAAGTAGAAATTCAGGTTAAACATAAATTACTAAGTATTTTGGTTATATCTTCATTTATCTCAATTAAGTTTGCAAAAGGAGCTATGGGCGGAAAGCGCGGGGTCAGTGATTTCTTAAAATACTCCAGAAGGTATTCCAAGGAGATATATTTTTAGGTATTAATGTTATTAACAGTATTATTATATCTCAAATTTATTTGTATTGGCTTAATCTGTAAAAAATTATTTGTTTTTGATAACTAATTTAATATATTTATTGAAGGACAAAAGCAACCCGATTAAAATTATATTTAAATGGATTTATTTTGTAATTTTTGAGAATACCACGATGATATTATGTGTTAGAAAAAGTCAAGAAATTCCACTTACATTTAATGCGAAAAATAATAATGGGTAGGTCGACCATGGCTTTATCTATTAACTCTCTGTAACTGAGGGGCTTGGGTCAAATTTGATGATCCATGCTTTGTTGTGACAATATATATATATATATATATATATATATATATATATATATATATATATATATATATATATATATATATATATTATTATTATTATTATTATTCACGTATGGGCCCTGGTGGACCACGCGAAGTACAATTAGAGGCGTTTGTTGTTGTTAGCCTTCCTTTGAGCCCATACTAATTTCATTCTTTCGCTATGAGCTTTTTTCCTTTCGTCAGACCAAGTTGTTCTAGTCTTCCTACATTTTTCTCTCTGGCCAACCTTCCAAACGTTAACCTTGTGTCTGAAACAACCTCTATCCTGAATTTCACTTTGTGTAATATTTGCTGATCTTAGGTCCTCTTTAATTGCCGCAATCCATTTAATTATTTCTACTTTAGCTCTACTCCTATTTTCATAAAATTCGACTATTTGTCTGGTTAGCCTACTCGGATTCATCCGTTTGATGTGTCCGTAAAACTTAAGTCTTCTTTTTCTCATATCGCTATGTATATCTGTGTATTGTTTGATTTCTTGGTTTTCTCGAAGTCGGTATGTTGTGCTATTTATTTGTTTGGGGCCTAGGATTTTTCTTATGATTTTTCTTTCCTTCTTTTCAATGTCCTCGATGTCCCTCTTTCTATTCAAAATGAGCGTTTCTGCACCATATAGACATTCTGGCTTAATAACTGTGTTGTAATGTCTCAGTTTTGTGTTTTTAGATAGGCATTTTTTGTTGTAAATATTTTGTGTAAGTCTCAATGCCGTTTCCATTTTTTGACATCTACCCTTATTGGCCGCTTTTTCCAACCCATTTTCCATGATTATTTCACCCAAATATTTGAATTGAGAGTCTCGTCTGATGTTACCATATTTTGTCTTTAGAAATGGTGTTCTTAGTCTGTTGCAGGTCATGTAGTGTGTCTTTTCAAAAGACATTTGGAGCCCTACCATTTGTGCTGTTACTTTTAGGATTTCAATGTGTTTTTGTACCGTTAATATATCTTGAGCCAAAATTGCTAGATCATCAGCAAATGCCAGACAATCAATTTTAATGTTGGTTCTCCCCAATTTAATGGGCTGGTCAATATTCAGTGCCGATTTTTTTTCACGCCACTCCTGTATTACTTTTTCTAGAACACAGTTAAATAAGAGTGGGGACTCTCGCCACTCTTAACCCCTTGTCTCACACCAGTTTTAATTTCGAAGGGTTCTGAGATGTCACCCATGAATTTAACTTTTGACCTCGTGTTAGTTAACGTTGCTTTAATAATTGCCAGCGTTTTCAGATCTAGTCCTTGTTCTTTCAAGATTCGGAATAAAGATTAGCGGTCAATAGAATCATATGCTTATTTGAAATCCACAAATGTACAGACGAAATTTTTATTGTACAGTTTTTGATGTCTTAGAATCAACTTCAGATTCAGGATCTGTTCAGGGCAAGATCTGCCCGGTCGAAAACCTGCCTGATATTCACCAATGCTCGGTTCTAACTGTCCCTGTGCTCTGTCTAGTAGACATTGAGATAGAATCTTGTAACAAACTGGGAGAAGAGATATTCCTCTATAGTTGTTTACATCCGTTCTATCTCCTTTCTTATGTAGTGGATGGATTAGAGCATCTTTCCAGTCTTCCGGAATCCGTTCGGTTCGCCAAACTTCTTGTAGAATTTTGGTTATTTCCTTGATTGTACCTGGACCAGCGGATTTCAAAAGTTCAGCAGTGATTCCATCTTCACCAGAAGCTTTGTTATTTTTAAGCCGGTTGATTTGCCTAAGTATTTCCTCTTCATTCGGTGGTAATGAATCTAGGTTTGTTTGTTTAGGATTTAGTGTTGGTAATTTGTTTAAGGGCTCAGGACAGTTTAGTATTTGTTCAAAATATTTCGCAAGTTCTTTGCAATTGTCTTGGTTATTTAGAGCTAGTTGTCCGTTTTCCTTTTGAAAGTATAGGCTCTGCGGTTGATAGCCTGTTAATTTAGTTTTAAATGTTTTGTAAAAGTTTCGGGTGTTATTTTTTTGGAAATCTTTTTCTATTTCATTAAGTTGATTGTTTTCATATTTTCTTTTAGTTTGTTTAATTAGCTTCGATGTTTCTTTTCTTACTTCCAAAAAGATGTTATAGTTTATTGCTGTTTTTTGACTGTTCCAATCTTTGAATGCTTTACTTCGGCTTAATACTGCTTGCTCGCAAACTTCATCCCACCACGGATGTTTTCTACGTTTTTGTAAAGGGACCAACTTTAAGGCTGTTTTAATATTATTTTTTTTTAATTCTTGCCAGTTCTGTGCAGATTGTTTATCAAGCTCTTCTGTTAGGGCTGGTTTTATTTTCGTTGGGTCAAACTTTGGTATTAGCAGCCCCTTTTGAATAAGTTTTCGAGGTTTTAAGCTAAGTTTGATTCTAGTCAAGTAGTGATCCGTGTCTATATTTCCTACTTTTCTGACTTGAACATTCAAAATCTCTTTATAATTGGGGTACGAAATGGCAACATGGTCAATTTGAAATTCACCCATGTACGTGTTTGGGCACCTCCAGGTCTTTTGTTTTGTTATTTTCTTCTTAAAATGGGTTGACATTATTTTTAGATTAAACTGCGAACATAGTTCAACCAATCTACCATTATGGTTAGTCCATTTATGAGCGGGAAAACTGCCGACTGTTTTCCTGTACTTTTTTTCTTTCCCTAGTTGGGCGTTGAAATCACCCAATAGGATTTTTGCATGGTTAGAGGGAATTTTAGAGATAGTCTTTTCCAGAATTTCCCAGGACTTATTTACTTTTTCAGGATTAGATTTATTTTCTTCGTTAACTGGGAGGTGTGCATTGATTAATGTATAGTTTTTGTTAGCAGACTTGAGGGATAGTGTCATAAGTCGATTATTTACTGGCTGGACATTTGTTATAGAACCAAGAATGTTTCTTGAGACAGCGAAAGCAACACGCACATATAGAAGCACATATATATATATATATATATATATATATATATATATATATATATATATATATATATATATATATATATATATATATATATATATATATATATATATATATATATATATATATATATATATATATATATATATATATAGAGGGAGATATATTGGAGATAAATCTGGTAATTTCGCCGGCAACTCGAATGTCTCTATCATAGATACTTCTAAAAACTGCACTATTTGCCTAGTTGTATCCAGTTTGACGTTTTATGTAAAATCTGTGGTTTGGACGAGCTCCAGCTATGGCCTACGGACGTTTAAATGCATAACACTCTGTTGATGACACTACGGATGACTTTCTTTCCAAGCATGAAGCACCCATATCAAAATTCCTGGAGTAATAATAGCGGTATGTTCGCACGTTCCAGTGCTTTTTCTAGAAAACGTGTGACTCCTCTAAGTCCATTATGACTACTTACGCAAAATATAGACTACACAAACTATAGAAGCTATAGACTATATCAGTAAAACAATCAGAATTTATTCTTACTCATACCTGTACTTTTTTGAAGATGAGTTTGGCAACGCAGTTTTTACTAAATTCTAAAAAGTGATGCACATTTGTAAAATAGTAAAAAACAGTTTATAGTTTTATTTTTAATCCATAAATGGAAACTACTTAATTTTCAAAATAAATAAAAAAAATAGTAAGATTTTATATGATACACTTTTTGTATCATTTAAAATTGTGTTTTGTAGCTTTTTAATGTTTCAAACGTTTGAGAAATTAAAAAGCTGCGTGTATCATTTAAAAATCCTAATATTTTCAAAGTGTTTCTTTCACAAGAAACTAACGAAATCCATAAACGTTATTAAATATAAAAAAGTTAAATAATAAAAAAATTGTCTTCTAACATGTTGTATTCTTCAGTTGTATTCTGTTGTACCTTTTGACATGTTGTATTTTAATATTTTATATAATTAAGAATAAAAGTATAAAGAAATTGAAATTAAAGAGTCAAATTAATCAAAAATATCATATCATGAATCAATGTCTGCTCTAAAACAAGATAAATTAACATTTATTTCTTCAATGAAGAAATACCTTTGGAAAATAAATTGTTTGCTAAATCGTCTTCAACGACATATTAAAAAGTGTCTAGATTTTGTCTGTAAAAAGTGTCTAGACACTATTTTATAGTGTCTAGAAAATATTTTAATAAGAGAATTGTTCTTTAAAACAAAATAAGGTAGTCATATATAATTTTTTATCGATATAATTGGAAACGATATTAGACTAGCATAAAAAAAAAACCAAACCAAATACGAGCTCTATATTTCATTTGTCCAAGTAAAAAATAGATTTCCTTTAATCCATAAAGTATTGCTTTATTTCGAAATACGAAACCAGTGGCGCTATCAACAAATCAATACAACATAACTTTGCCGTCTCTGTTATAGATGGCGCCGGTATACTCAATTGTAAATATATTGATAATAATTTTTTTATATTATATATACTGACATAGAAATTGCTAACAACTATTTTAGAACAACTAAAAGTGTATATTTGATTATGTTGTGGAAATAGATTCCGATTTCGAGTTTTGTTTTAATTTTTTTGGGCTTTATAGTGTCTACATTTTCGAGTCCCAGTAATGTAAAAATCCTTTGAATATAAATAGTGAAATTTGTCGCTAAGTGAGGAAATTTGAAAGGGGTTGAATTGCTTGATGATATTAAATTAGACTCTCGTAATGTGATGAATGCCATAATCGAAGAAGAGTAGGGCCCATATGGTAAAGGTCTATACACGACGTTCAAGATCGATGCCTAAGACTTGTGGCCATCAGGGAGCAAAAAAGGCTAGTTATTAGTATCCCAATACTGTTTCACCTTATAAGATCATTTGAACTGCAACATTATCGGTCCCACCTTCTATCATCTTAGAACGAAACTGTTTTCAGTGATGATTTCAGATTCTGTTTAGATGGACATGGTGATCGAAGGACAATTAGACAATTACGAAGGGAATTCCGGTAACCTCAGTTTGATGTTGAGTAGTATAAAAACCGAACAATAGGCGTTATGGTATCGGATGCTGCTGATTATGGAAGTATGTTATCTATAGTCTTTATTACAGGTAACATGAAAGCACAACGTTGTTCTCAAGAAGTAGTGGAACCGTACGTTCTTCCTTACCTTAAGCTTAAGCTGAGCTGGTAGATCCATTTTTTTAACAGAATAATACGTTGCTGTGTACACGTTCATCTGATACCATGGACAGTTAGATTTTCCAACCTTTTGCCTGGAGAACATTTTTGGGATATGGTGGGTAGAAGGTTAGAAAATTTGCTTTGTGACACTTGGGGGCTCTAAGATACACATATATACAGATACATAAGATAAAGTACAGTTAACTTGAGATATTCTACCTGAAGAAGAAGTCAAAGACCTCATTTAGTCGGTCCAAAGAAATGTGGAGTTTATAGTTAAATAGTGTCACATATACCCTACATATACCCTATGAACAAAATCAATAAAAATTGTAAGTAATATTTTACATAGTTCACATTTTATAGTGCAATTTACAAAAAAAATATTGTTAAATATAAAAAATCGAACACCTTCTTGTGAGAGTTAATTTTTATGCTAGATAATATATTAAAAAAAACTAATAGAACAGAAACACATTTTCTCTTAAATTGGTATATTAACGTTATGATAGAAAACAGTTTCAATATAAAAATGCAAATATGATAATAGAAAAATATTTAAAATTATAAATTTATTGTTACATATAGAATGTAGGGAAATAGCTTTGGTACAAATCTAAGGGTTTCGGTGAAAAAGCATTGCAAAGTTCTTAAATCATTAATCGAAAACCAGTAAAAATTATCATTTGAAGCAATTATGAAATTCTTCAGAAAAAGTTCTGACCTATTTTTACTGGAAATGGTTGCATTTTGGATACATGTCTCAAGGAAACTTTTTGTACAAAATAATATAAAGAATCGTTAGTGAAATTTATGAAAGTTAGTTCTCTTATACCCTCTATAGTTCTAGGTTAAAAATGCTAGATAATTTCATTCAGATCAATAGATCTTTAGTAGTGATAAAATGAAAGTTAATTAAATATTTTTTCCAGGTTACCTCAAAGCTGCATCAATTTTTTTATTTGTACTGTTGAGTTGAACATCACACAAATTGATAAAATTAATTAACCGGTGCGTAATTAATTATTTATAAAGTCCCTTTTGTTATTAGATAAAGTCAATTAACAGATTTAGTCCATAGCTCCAGCGCAATAATTTTAATCATAGGTAATAATAATGCTAATTAACTTCAAGTTTAAATATATGGGCTGATATATTAATTTTCAATCCATATACAGTGCGTTTTAATAAACTATTTGAGAAAATATAATTTTAATATAGTAAAACCCAGTAGGATCTTTCAAAAATGGTTTACTTTGAGCTGCTGAGGAGTGGGCTAAGAACTTTTTTCATATACTCTAAATATATACAATACAAGGAAGACTTATATAAACTATGTTCCAGTTCAAGTTCTACCATAGTATCGAGAAAAACAAGATAAATTCAAATGGATATTTTTCACTAACTGCTAAAAAAACGAAAATGCCGTATTATCAATAGCTTTTCGTTTGCTTGTAAAACATTAATAAGAAAATATTATTATATGGAAAGACACTTTATATTAGAAAGACACTTCAAACAAAATAATTGTTGAGAAGATTGATTGGTTTCACTTACAAAGATGATTTAGCGATTAAACTCTTGAGAGAATACTCAGTTTGAGCAAAAAATGCATTTTTCATCCAGACAATACATCTGCTAAACGAAGTGCGTTGGATATAAGAGAAAGAAAAGAAGCTGAACAATAAGCTATTCTCAATTAGGCCCTAAGTTTGAAATTTTTTCTCTTGTTAGACCGAGAACTTTTCTGGGTATTTTTAATGTATGGATTTTTGTAACAAGTGTATATATATATATATATATATATATATATATATATATATATATATATATATATATATATAAATATTTCAGTTAGTTGCTTGTCTGGGGACGAGGCCCCACCCATTCCTTATATTAGAGAGCACATGTTTCGTCTCTTATTGTTCAGACTTGTCAGGGTGCCGACATATGAGGGCACTTTGATGATGACCTACGAAGCACATTTTCAGCTTTATGGCTTCGTCAACAAAGAAAACTGTCGATTTTGGGGTAGCGAGAACCCAAAAGGAAATCACTAGAGACTCCTGCATTCAGCTCGTGTAACGGTTTGGCATGCTACAATAACTGAACGTATCACTGGATCTTATTTTTTCGAAGATTAAGAAGGTGTTACTCAGACGGTCAATGAAGAGCTCTATAGGGCAATGATTAATAATTTTTTGTTACTGCAGCTACCGGAAGGCCACAATATGTGGTTTCAACATGCTGATGCCACGGCTCACACCGCCCGAGCCACAATGGACCTTCTAAAGTAACATTTTCCGAACAACATCATATCGAAAAATAGAGACTTGAAATATCCACCTCGTTCACCGGATCTGACCATCCTAAACTTTTCCTTATGAGCCTATCTCAAGGAGAGAGTATATGCCAACAACTCTCCAAACATCGAGGCCCTAAAGGATAGCATCCGGCATGAGATATACACGCATACCACGATATCTCCTGAAATTCTGAGGAGAGTCTTAGAAAACGCTGTGAGAAGAACGAATGTTTGCGAGCAGGAGAACGGTGGTCATTTGGTGGATGTGGTTTTTCCTGCAAATAAAATATCTAAAATAAAAGTTTCATTTCTTGTGTAGATAGTTTATTTATGTTTCTTTCAAAGTTTACAGAGTAAACAAACTGGAAATCTTATTTTGCACGAACCTGAATTAGAAAGTATTCTTCATAACGTGAAATAAGTTGAGACATCAAGTTCTAGTTTTCGGCGAATACATTTGTTTTTTTAACAATTTTATTTCTGAATATTGTATTTATATGTGCAAAAACAGGTTTCCTCCCAATGTTTTCTGATTATTTCAACATGCATATTTTAACATAAATACAGATGCAACATAATAGTAATTAAATCATTATTTTGTTTAGATATTGAGTCATTAATAGTATTAAAATAATAGTACCCTACAGACCGAACCAGTTTGTTCAGAGATCGATCGGTTCCATTAACACAGAATATCGAGTGATGAAATTCGAGATAAAAAAGAAAAGAATGTATTTTTCATCAAAACAATGCATGTACCTAAATCGAGTGTCTTTGTGAGGAGAAAAATAAGAAATCTGCACGATTATGAAAAATCATGTTCATATGGCACGCAAAAGTAAATTTTTGTTTTTTATTTTATTATTGAAACTGAAACATTTCAAGTTACTTTTGAATGGCAACTGCTTTAAATAAAATTTGTGAAATCCCAAGGATCATTGGTAGGTGACTTAAATATAACCCAAAGCTTTTATTTATTTATCCAAATATATTTTGTCTCTTTCAAAGAAATAGTTTTTATATTTGGTTTGTGGTATTTCCTTTAAAACGGCTAGCAAACTGCCTTGAACGGTTTAAATGAACTCAAAACGTCATTCATCAAGTGATTTCTTCAATCAAGGGAATAGGAAAAAGTCACACGGTGCCATATCTGGTGAAAATAGTGCGTTTGAAATGGTGTTTGTTTGATTGTAGCGAAAAAATGATCAATTAATATTGCAGTATTACAGTGATGCAAAAACCATTAATTGTTTTGTAAACAAATCTGAATGTTTTACAACAGTAAAGTATCCTTGATTTTGGTAAAGTTTTTTTTTCATTTGTTCGCATGGATGTTCTTCCTGAAGGAGTCTCATCTTCAACTGCTTTTTCTACCATCGCTAAAACTGTTGTACATGATAGTTCAAATAAGTTGTTAATGTTTGATTGCATTGTAGAAAATTTGGTAAGAGGGGTAGAAAAGGGGGTCGCTCTTAAGCTATAGTTTGGCTCAGGGAAATTGAAAAATGCGAGTATTACCGCAACAACAATTCCACCATCATTGCGCGCGATTTCGATTAACATTTTACAAGCCTTCCGTTGATTAAGCAATGGGTTCGTAAGTTTGATGAAACTGGTTCAATGTTAAATAAGTGCATCCCCGGCCGTCGAAGGTCAGCGAGAACCGATGAAAACATTAAGAGAGTGAGAGCGTCCGTGCACCAAACAACCACATTTATTGACTAAAAAGCGCATGGCTGATTTAAATATGAGAAACCGACGGAACTCGCTAGTAGACTTCGCTAACGAAATGATAAACCAATTTCCAGCAGTCGACAACATCTTATTCTCCGATGAGGCTCATTTACACGTTAATGGCCATGTCAAAAATCAAAATTGTCACTACTGGTGTGGAAAAAAACCCTAAAAAGAAACATGAAAGGCTTTTGCAAGTCTCGAAGGTCGTAGTTTGGGCTGTAATGCCGTCATCCGGAATAATTGCCCAATTTTTTTTCGAAGACCACCAAGGCCGCTCAGTAACAATTAATTCTCAGCGTTATGTCGACATGTTTCAAACTTTTTCACTCCTGCTTTTCAAGAATTTGAAGAATACACTCAGGATACTTGGTTCCAACAGGATGAAGCCACCTGCCACACTTCCAATCTCTCTTTGCCCGTTGTTTAGGAAGTTTTTCCGGGAAAATTTATTTCTTGAAGAGGATATATTTATTGACTCCCCCGAAACCCGGACCTGACTCCCTGTGATTTTTTTACACGGATATCTTAAAAGTGTATATTAAGTGTACCGTAACCGCCTCACCACTCTAGAAGATCTAAAGAAGAATATTCGACAAAAAATCGAAGCCATAACTGCACACACTTGCCGCCGAGTTAAGATAAATTTTAGAGGTCGGTTTCAGGAGTACTAGGACAGAAATGGAGAATATTTAGACAATGTAATCTTTAGAACAAGAATTTCCAAGAATTTTTGTAAATTTAGGAAAAAAAAAATTTAATTGATCAACTTATTTTTTTATTTAATTTTAAAAAGGTAACTCTTTGGACCACCTTGTACCACTCATATTTTTTTTTGACATAGCTTCATCACCAAGAAACTGAATTTGTAATCCATCAGCACAAGAAATTCCATTTTGTAGACAACATTTTATGCAAATATTTTGCTCAATAAATTGATTCATTTTATAAAATCGACGATAAAATTATTTAACAATTAGAGGAGTCACATCAACTTAACATCAACAAGGACAGTCACATCAACTTAAAAATTAAATGGTTTTTTTATACGGTCACTTTACTTTTTGTTCATAATAGTAGATAAAGAATTTCTTCTTATTATTGCTGTTAATTAATTAAGTGATCATAAAATTTACTTTTAAATTATTTAAGTGTACATAAACAAACTTATTTTCTTCATATTATTCAATTCTTCAAATCATTCGTTCCCAAATAAATTGAATTAGTGAAATGATGACAAAGGAGCATAACGGAATTAGAAGGGAAAATAATTTTCCACGGCTAATCTTCTTCCGCGAAACTTAACACAGTCGATATTGCCTTTAAGGTCGAGTGGAGAGCATGTTTGGAGTTAATTTATTAGAACAACACAAGATAACTAAATTAGCTTTGACTGGAACAGTGGTGTGCCGCTCAATGTTGAAACTATTAAACCTCCAGGATATTCTGTGGCTTGCGGTTAATGAATTAGTAAACTTGAAGTGGTGATATAAAGCCTATATATCATTCATGATCCTGAATTGTAGTTCGATCGATTTCTGCATAATCCTGCTTATTTATTAAGAGAACAATAAACTTTGGCTAAAAAGTTGGGGACGATTTTAGTTACTTTAGTTGGATTGTATGCAAGTTATGCATGTTATGTATGCATTGCTATGTAACGCTGTTTCTGTTTTTTCTTAAACTATAGAGTATATATATATATATATATATATATATATATATATATATATATATATATATATATATATATATATATATGTTCGAAAAATAGTGAAGAGAGGCTCGTGGAGAGAGTATTACAAAAGAGAGAGAGAGTATTACAAAAACCTTTATTATAGTTTACTCGGGATCCACGTTGGTGCTATGCCATTTCTTCATCCACCATCCAATGTGCCAGCAAGTGTCTCCCAAGACCGGTTTCTGGCCTTAAGCCGTCATCAGTTGGGTTCAAACCGCAACAGTCAGACTGTTCGAGGCCCGTTTAACCTCGGGTAAGTACCAGGTATGTTCGAAAAGAATAAAGTAGGCTCGTACAGAATAGTATTAAAAAAACAAAGAAAGTTCACCCGTGATCGCGTACAGCTTGACTGTTGCGGCCGTTTACTGTAGGATGGCATAGCTGCATGTGATTACATCCACCATTCGACATGGCCGATTTATGTGGTCATGGCTTTAGTCGTTCCGTTCGTTTCCATCGGTTCGTTCTTTCATCCGCTCTCTAAGCGTTCAACTTGAGCCCAACTGATGACGGGTTAAGGCCGATTGACGATTATTATATATATATATATATATATATATATATATATATATATATATATATATATATATATATATATATATATATATATATATATATATATATATATATAATAATCGTTGGTGCGTCGGTTACTGATCGTGTAACTTTTGATCGAAGTAACGACTTGACGGATTGAAGTCATATTCCCACAATATATTTGGTTTTTTTCGGTTTTTTTCGAGACGATGGTTTAGAGCTATGCTAGAATCCTATAGGTGGCGTTGTGGTCAAGTTATTAACACATTCTATATTTATGAAATATACAAAATGGTACTATTGTGTATAATTTTTTTTCTAAAGCTCTTTTGATACATCGAGCTTTTACGTATTTAAGCTTTTTTAAATGGTCATGTACGATTCCATTCGATTAATTTAAACCTTTAGCAAGTTCACACACACATAAATATATATATATATATATATATATATATATATATATATATATATATATATATATATATATATATACATTGACATTACAAGTACTAATTTTCCACATCGTAACACGTTTTAAACGATTCACGTTACATTATGAAACGATTAATTGTTTTATTAAATTAAATGTTCAAAAAGTCCACCGTTCCAGTGAATACAAGTCTGGCACCATTTTAACTAATTTTCCTGAATACGTTGAAAATGTCCTGGCAGTCAAAAAGGTGTTGTGGGTAACAATAAGAAGAAATAATCGGTGAAATTTTGCGAAAAAATCGACATTATTTATCTAAACGCCTATTAGTTAGCCAGAAAGTTAAAATAAATAAACAAAGATTAATCTTAAATTAATTTCTCTTAAATATATCTGGAAATGAATTTCCCTCAAATATTGGCTATAAGTTAATAAGTTAAAGGTTAATGTATTGAGCATGAATTGTGATGGCCTTCAAAGGAAGATGGACATCTTTAGAACAAAAATATGTTTTTTGTCCTGTTAACTCAGGTCATGTTATCTAAACGACGATTTTATCTTAGCAGCGGTAAAAAAGCAAAAATCCCCTAAAAACAGATAAAGTACTCCATCACTTCCATGTTTCAATTTAATCTTTTTAGTGATTTAAAGTATTGTATACAAAAGAATATATCATAATTTTCTAAGCTACGCTACAACTATCATATTATACTACTTCATTATCTTTTTTAATTATTCAACACTGCTATTGCCTCTTTTTTTGCTTTCTTCTCAATTAGGACTAAACGTTCTCAACCATCGTAAGCTCCACTATTCTCAAAGCTCGGACGTGCTTTAAAGGTCATTAGGTAAATGTCATATATCGCACTAAGTGGCACTTACTTTGTGCGAGATACATGAGTATATACTTAAACACATTCATAGCTGTAATATTCAGTGTCGTCTCATTTGTATACGTAACTAAAAGGAAACCATATTTTTAAGAAATATCTATAAGTAATGATACATTATTTACTACATACATTTTTTTAATTGTAATATTCTTATTAGTATATATAAAAAATTAAATAGGTATAGAATACTGAATATAGACTTTATGACATTTCACGATCTTCGAGGTCACGAAAAATTAAATAGTTTTGACTAAATACATTTCTATTAATATTGAGACTTAGTTGACTGTATTAGAATGTTCTGGGAAATTGAGAAAAAAACCTTTTTTTAAACCATCGATGACATTTTAAATCTGTTATAAGATTTTTGTGAATACTTATTCCATTAAAAAGAAGCATTCAAAAACCTACAATAACTAGAAAAACCAAAGAATGATCTGATTTTTTTAACTATGTGTAAATGAAGAGTTTATGAAAAGTTGCAATTGGAGACTATATTAAAAATATTCAAAATAAAAAGATTTTTTTCCAAACATTTAGCGTCTCCCGAGACCGGTTTCTGGCCCCAAACTGTCGTCAGTCGGACTCAAAGTGAACTTTCGGAAAGAAGTTGAAGAAATGACCGAACTTATGAGCCCGAGTGGCTTAAAGCCAGAAATCCGTCTTGGAAGACGCTTGCTGACATGGGGGGGCTGGCTGAAAATGGGTCTTGGAACGAAAAAAAGTTCTTGTTTTTTTAATATATTAAATTATTTTTTATTTTGTTTTTATATATTAAAAAAAACAGGGAAACACCTGCTATTTGTTTTTTTTTATATTTTATGGGGCTGTGTCAGCTTCTACGCCATTGGCAGCATATCAATTAAATATAAATTGAGGGGGGGTGTTTATTTTTAGCTTAGGGAAGGCAGAAATAATTCAAATATATTTTAATTATTTGAAACATCAAGAAATTAAATATTAATATATCATAGTTCATTCATCTGAGATAATTAGCTAAATAATCAGTTTATCAGAAAGGAACAAAATTAATTCCCAATCAATATAATGAATCAACTAGTAAATAAGTATGCTTGCTATCTTATGGCTCGTCGATATGGAACATGGACAATATGTTATAAGGTTTTTAAATATCCTAGTAAAATTAGTAGAATATAAGAAATACCTCTCCTCTTTTGATTTTTTGTACAAATCAAATTTCCTCCAACATTGTGGTAAGTTAAGAAAATTATCATTATAAATCGGAAAGGTATAACCAAGTTTGAATGGAAAGAGGAAAAGTTAAAATTAACTTTCAAAAGGCGAATTCATTAAAGTTTCTTTAACTAGCAACTTAATACCTATTTTCTTAAGTAGTTCTTAGCACTAATACTTTATACGAATATAATCTCAACGAAAAATTTCTTTTCTAATATGAAAATTCTGTTTTCTTTCTTTAATAATATATTTAATTAATATAATATTTAATAATATAAGATATATATATATATATATATATATATATATATATATATATATATATATATATATATATATATATATATATATATATATATATATATATATATATATCATCACCGAATAAACTACAAATAAAGTAATAAACATTGAACCAATCCGGTTCTTATTTACGGAGAAGCTTGAATTAGGAAGAATGTTTTTCTTATTGTTACCCACAACACCTTTTTGACTGCCAGGACATTTTCAACGTATTCAGGAAAATTAGTTAAAATGGTGCCAGACTTGTATTCACTGGAACGGTGGACTTTTTGAACATTTAATTTAATAAAACAATTAATCGTTTCATAATGTAACGTGAATCGTTTAAAACGTGTTACGATGTGGAAAATTAGTACTTGTAATGTCAATGTATATATATATATATATATATATATATATATATATATATATATATATATATACATTGACATTACAAGTACTAATTTTCCACATCGTAACACGTTTTAAACGATTCACGTTACATTATGAAACGATTAATTGTTTTATTAAATTAAATGTTCAAAAAGTCCACCGTTCCAGTGAATACAAGTCTGGCACCATTTTAACTAATTTTCCTGAATACGTTGAAAATGTCCTGGCAGTCAAAAAGGTGTTGTGGGTAACAATAAGAAAAACATTCTTCCTAATTCAAGCTTCTCCGTAAATAAGAACCGGATTGGTTCAATGTTTATTACTTTATTTGTAGTTTATTCGATGATGATATATATATATATATATATATATATATATATATATATATATATATATATATATATATATATATATATATATATATATCTTATATTATTAAATATTATATTAATTAAATATATTATTAAAGAAAGAAAACAGAATTTTCATATTAGAAAAGAAATTTTTCGTTGAGATTATATTCGTATAAAGTATTAGTGCTAAGAACTACTTAAGAAAATAGGTATTAAGTTGCTAGTTAAAGAAACTTTAATGAATTCGCCTTTTGAAAGTTAATTTTAACTTTTCCTCTTTCCATTCAAACTTGGTTATACCTTTCCGATTTATAATGATAATTTTCTTAACTTACCACAATGTTGGAGGAAATTTGATTTGTACAAAAAATCAAAAGAGGAGAGGTATTTCTTATATTCTACTAATTTTACTAGGATATTTAAAAACCTTATAACATATTGTCCATGTTCCATATCGACGAGCCATAAGATAGCAAGCATACTTATTTACTAGTTGATTCATTATATTGATTGGGAATTAATTTTGTTCCTTTCTGATAAACTGATTATTTAGCTAATTATCTCAGATGAATGAACTATGATATATTAATATTTAATTTCTTGATGTTTCAAATAATTAAAATATATTTGAATTATTTCTGCCTTCCCTAAGCTAAAAATAAACACCCCCCCTCAATTTATATTTAATTGATATGCTGCCAATGGCGTAGAAGCTGACACAGCCCCATAAAATATAAAAAAAAACAAATAGCAGGTGTTTCCCTGTTTTTTTTAATATATAAAAACAAAATAAAAAATAATTTAATATATTAAAAAAACAAGAACTTTTTTTCGTTCCAAGAACCATTTTCAGCCAGCCCCCCCATGTCAGCAAGCGTCTTCCAAGACGGATTTCTGGCTTTAAGCCACTCGGGCTCATAAGTTCGGTCATTTCTTCAACTTCTTTCCGAAAGTTCACTTTGAGTCCGACTGACGACAGTTTGGGGCCAGAAACCGGTCTCGGGAGACGCTAAATGTTTGGAAAAAAATCTTTTTATTTTGAATATTTTTAATATAGTCTCCAATTGCAACTTTTCATAAACTCTTCATTTACACATAGTTAAAAAAATCAGATCATTCTTTGGTTTTTCTAGTTATTGTAGGTTTTTGAATGCTTCTTTTTAATGGAATAAGTATTCACAAAAATCTTATAACAGATTTAAAATGTCATCGATGGTTTAAAAAAAGGTTTTTTTCTCAATTTCCCAGAACATTCTAATACAGTCAACTAAGTCTCAATATTAATAGAAATGTATTTAGTCAAAACTATTTAATTTTTCGTGACCTCGAAGATCGTGAAATGTCATAAAGTCTATATTCAGTATTCTATACCTATTTAATTTTTTATATATACTAATAAGAATATTACAATTAAAAAAATGTATGTAGTAAATAATGTATCATTACTTATAGATATTTCTTAAAAATATGGTTTCCTTTTAGTTACGTATACAAATGAGACGACACTGAATATTACAGCTATGAATGTGTTTAAGTATATACTCATGTATCTCGCACAAAGTAAGTGCCACTTAGTGCGATATATGACATTTACCTAATGACCTTTAAAGCACGTCCGAGCTTTGAGAATAGTGGAGCTTACGATGGTTGAGAACGTTTAGTCCTAATTGAGAAGAAAGCAAAAAAAGAGGCAATAGCAGTGTTGAATAATTAAAAAAGATAATGAAGTAGTATAATATGATAGTTGTAGCGTAGCTTAGAAAATTATGATATATTCTTTTGTATACAATACTTTAAATCACTAAAAAGATTAAATTGAAACATGGAAGTGATGGAGTACTTTATCTGTTTTTAGGGGATTTTTGCTTTTTTACCGCTGCTAAGATAAAATCGTCGTTTAGATAACATGACCTGAGTTAACAGGACAAAAAACATATTTTTGTTCTAAAGATGTCCATCTTCCTTTGAAGGCCATCACAATTCATGCTCAATACATTAACCTTTAACTTATTAACTTATAGCCAATATTTGAGGGAAATTCATTTCCAGATATATTTAAGAGAAATTAATTTAAGATTAATCTTTGTTTATTTATTTTAACTTTCTGGCTAACTAATAGGCGTTTAGATAAATAATGTCGATTTTTTCGCAAAATTTCACCGATTATTTCCATAACAAAATAAATTACCTTAATAATAGAAGTTTTGACCATCGTTAGCTATTATTTTTTCCCATCTTTCTGCCAAATAATTGATTCCGCGATTTTCATTTCTTCGTAAGAATGTAAGTGGTGTTCTGTATGTGTAGTGTCCGTGCTGTATCGGACGAAGTAAATGGTAGTCCGAAGGGGCTAAGTCCGGTGAATACTGCGGATGGGGTAGGATATCTCATTTAACATTTTCCAATGAGTTTTTTACACATTTTGCAACATGGGGACGAGAATAGTCAGGTTGAAAAATTATTTTATCATGTTATCGGTATCGGTCGCCAGTAATCGTTTCACCAGATTTCAGCAGTTCCTAATACGCAGCTCCCCTACTATTCCACTAAATACACAGCAAAGCCATCTATATAGCGCACTGGTTGTAGTATTGAAGGTTGACCTGGGTGTACCCATGATTTTTTACGCTTTGAGTTATCAAAATAGATCCAGCTTTCATCATCTGTCACAACTCGAGTCAAAAAACATTTACTTTTCTGTCTGGCAAGCAAAATTTCACAAGTTCATATGCAGCCCATTTCTTTTCTTTCTTCTGGATCTTTCCCAATCCGTATAGATGTTTGAAAATGGTGAGTTGGGCAATATTCAATGCTTCTGGTAAATGTTTCAACATACGAGTTGAGTCTTCATCAAATAATGCTTGCGAATCTGCATCTTCAAACTTTTTCCGCTGACGCTCGTTGTCTTTGCACGCTCCTTGACTTTTATACTAAAATCACATAAAAGCCTTGACTTTTATACTAAAATCACCACTTTTAGGGCATTCATAAGTTTTTGGGTTTACCATAAGCTTCAACTAACAATCTATAACTTTCTGCAGTCGTTTTCTTCAAATAAAAGAATGTTATTAAACTTCCCAGAAAAACCTTTTTTTTTCTGGTACATAATTCGACATATTCAAAGCTATGAAAAACTATGTTTTTTGCCCAGTGACAATTAATAATGAACTGGCTATGTTCGTATGGCTATACGAAGGCGTATGTTTAAGCTCTAAAACGCCTTAGACATCATTAATCTATACCTTTGAATATAAAACTAACAGGAACGAGCCTTGCCTATCTTTATGCCCATATAAATGGGGACGGAAATGGCCATATTGAAACACCACAGATGACTCATTGCTTTGAAACCTAGTGATGCCAACAACTTAGAAGTTTAATAGTCGATTTAAGCAATTTTAGTTTGCTTTAATCAATAATAAGTGCCGAATAAGTGTACTGGAATTCTGTTTTTGTGTGTTCTAGTGTAACTACATATCAATACTTACTATATTAACAATAAAAACAATAATATCGAAAGTAAGGTAAACACACAAAATATGGTTAGTTGTGCGTCTTGTAGTTGTCCCCTAACACGAAAAATTAAAAATTCATGAGTAACATTACATAGGTAAGTGCTTTTAATTATAATTTTGTCAATTATTTAGAAATAAAAACGTATTTTGTTTGAATGAAATTTTGAGGTTATGAAGCCAATAAATCACCTGGTATGCATAAAATATTAAAATTATAATGTTATTCGAGGTAGTGATTATCTTTTTTTAGAACAAGTTCATTTTTTTGAGATACTGGGCCTTAAAAATAATTGAAATTATTTTATAGCTTTCGTTTGATACATATAAAACATGTTACTTTACTCAGGAGCCACATTAGCTGTGGTGTCTAAGGCGTCAGCCTTACGTTACGTCCCGTACTTTCGTCCCGTACTAGGCAAAAAAGTTTTTCTAAAATTCTTGTGAATGTTTCTAGGTAAGAGTGTAAAATCTGACAAGGAATCACCCCTCAGTCACGCCAGTTCGAGGCTGGGTAAGGCCGGATGCCTTCTGAGAGGTTTTCTACGTTGGTCACTCACCAGTCGGTAGGCTTCTCGATATACTTTCGGTTAAGCACAAAACCAAGGATTGATAGCCTGACGGAGGTGCTGATTGGGGTTTTCGGTAGCTGATGACCGTGGTTCGGAACCCACGTTAAGCTGTAGGTCCAGTCGCTAAATAGCCTTCTCAGTTGCTGATGGGCCTCTAATCCCAAAACTTTACTTTTACTTTACTCATATAAAGAACCTATAAAATATAACTAATAATATAGAGTTTTAACTTTTTTTACCATTCCATTTTTTTCTTAATTATTGTACTAATAAATGTAATTGTTACTACCATTTTGATCTGGATTTTTTCAAGGTTTCCCAAAGATCCAAATAGAAGAACACACTATATTAATTTTATTAAAAAGCCGGACTTTCAAACGGCAGAAGTTTTTTATGTTTTAATTTTTGTCATATTGGCCACATAAAAGACATTTTACTCTTTGAAAAAGTAGATTTTTATTAAATGGGTTAAAATGTTTACATCTTCGCAGAACCGAAATCAACACCATCAACTAATTATATTACACCTCTTCGAAAATGATTTTAATTTAAATTTAAAATTGAGAATTAAATAGTAGTTGACATTCTCTGCTGTATCTAGTAAGTCTTCATTAATTTAATACAGTAACTATAACTATATAATAATTTATTGTTTTAAACAACTGTAAACTTTTATCAGTTTCTTGTTTTTATTCATTTTATCCTACACCACTACTAAATCGGAAACAGTAGTCGGCCATATGCAGCTACCATTCTGGGCACACTTACAGAAGTATATGTTCTTTCCTGTAGTTATATATTCAAAGGTCTATACCAGCAAATGTATTAGTAACGTCATCTTTTAACAAAATTGACATTAACCGAAACACCTGTTAAGTGAAAAAATATTTTTCTTCACATATTTTCTAAAACTAGCGATGGTAAAAACAATCATTTAAAAAAAAATGTCTGTGAATTCTTCTTGTACATAAAATAAAGATATCATTTTAAACCTTAATCTAAGAAAATATAAGATTCGAAGATTTATAAAACTGTTATATTCTTATCTTTTTTCGCTTGCAATATAGAAAGTGATAATAAAAAAAGTTGTCTGAAAGCGTTATACCCGGCGTATATCTTCTTAATTTATAGGGGATTAAGCGATGGGTAATTTTTTCTAAACATAAAATAATTTCTGCGTTGATAATACTTTATATACTTTTATTATAGTGTCCATTATAAAGTTGTATTCGTAAGGGGAGACGAATTTATTGTGAGCTTTTCAAGGTAAAAAACATGGATGAGGTAAATCTCTTTATAAGATATAATTTAAATATATTTATGGTATACCAACAAAAACAAAATGAGAGACCGTTGAGAGATGGTTTGGTATTAAGAATTTTGGTATTATAATATTTAAGCGCACAGAATTAATACTTTTCGAAATATATTAAGGTTGAATATAGTGAATATACAGGGCGATTTCTAAGTTGAGAGAGAGTTTTTTAACGGTGTTTTTAACAGTGTATAAAACTCGATAAAATAAAAATCTTTTTCAAGTTTCCTTTTTTAAATATCGCTAAACTTAAGCCGCTTCAGCCTGTAATACATTTTTAAGAACTCAAGCTTTAAGAACTCAAGAACTAAACCCTTAAGCTAATTTAAACAAATTTAATCCATTGTCTGCAAATTCAGAATGAACATAAGACAACTAATGTTTATCGTATGTTTGTGAATCATGCATTCCTTTTATTTTATTATCTTGTATTTTATTGTCAGGTTGTTTTTGGAAACATGAAATGGCCCACGAGTATGAGAATAGCGAATTAGTTGACATGCTGTTAATTTATGGAGGGTGCCTTCAAAATGCCAATGCTGCATCTCAGTTATACGCTGAACATTTTCCTTTTTGGGTTCACCCATTGCCGAAATCATTTATTCGGGTTGTGCAAAGAGCCAGAGACATCGGTGATTTGAGGAAGCATCGTAGAGGGTACGAGGGAAGACCGAGAGTATTTGAAAACGTGCAACGGGATAAATAAATTTTGAATCTTGTTGAGGATGACCCAACAACAACTACTTAAGAAATAGCATGGAAAGTTAAAGTGAACAAAAAAAAATGTTTACAACATTGTGGGAAAATCACTTGTACCCATTTCACGTGCAACGAGTTCAAGCCTTAGAGCCACAAGACCACCCTAATAGAGTTCAGTTTTGCGAGTGCCTCTTTCACCAACATGAGAAGAATCAAAACTTTACCAGCAACATTTTGATTATGGACGAGGCTTTATTTACCCGAAATGGAATTCACAATTCCCACAATACTCATTTTTGGTCAGTTGATGCTTCTAGGCATGTCTTCTGTCATGCTTCTAGGCAAACAAATTTTCAACATAGATTTTTGGCCAATGTATGGGCAGCAATTATCAACGGTATTTTTGTTGGCTTCCATTTACCTTATCCGATCGTTTAATGGACGAGAACTATCCTGAATGTTTACAAAATCAACTTCCCGGGCTTCTAGAGAATGTGCCGTTGAATGTCAGGCAGAGCATGTAATTGTTACACGATGGAACGGCAGCCCATTTTAGGCGTGAAGTGCGGAAGTTCTTAGACATAAATTTCCCTAATAAATGGGTAGGTCGTGGAGGGCTAGTTGCGTGACCGGCTAGTTTACCAGATCTTAACCCTTGATTTCTTTTCTTAACCGGCGATTTCTTTTTCATGGGAATACATGAAATGCATAGTTTTTAAAATGCTAGTTAATACAAGAGAAGAATTTATTGACCGCATAGAACAGAATGGTGAAGCTATTAGGGGAATATTTTTATCACTATTACGCGCATGCACCGACTCTTGGGTACATCGCGCACAACTTTGCGAGAAACGGATGGGCGACCACTTTGAACCTTTTCTTTAAGTACAAAGCGCAGGACCAGAATGAATGTTGTTTTCGAAATTAATTCGGTAAGGTTTTTATCTTTAAGTTTTTTGAAAAATGGTATTAGCAGAAAAATGTTTATTTTATTGAGTTTTATACGCTGTTGAAAAATGTCTCAACTTAGAAATCATGCTGTATACTGTTGTTTTTTAAATATTTTCTGAAGTTATAGAAATTCAATTTAACACCAATCCAATCCGTAATATATACAGTTTTGATAGGTTTTGATTATTCGATTATGGAAGCATCCAAATATTGCATACAAATTCGGCGCCTCTTTAGAAAGTTACTTACACCTTATACAACCATTTTTCAGGCGTTTTTTAGTTGCAATGTCTTCGTGAATGTCAATGTTTAGCTTGTCTACTGTTTTTTTAAAGATCTACTCGAGGCAAAATGTTATACTTACAGGCAGTCTGCGGATGCTCTCCCCCACTAAACTACCCATTTCAAAAACATGCGCTCCTTTTATGCTATCCTGTATACAGAGACTTTATTTTAACAATTCATATTCTACGTTTAAATCATTTGAAAGTTAATTTTACAACTTTTTGTTCTGATATTGGATTGAAACTGGATTGTACAATGATTTTTTTCTGATTTGTTTTTATTTCAGCATATTTTATCAAGCTCAAAGGTGTTTTATTAGAATATATTGAGCACATATTTGCTATTTTCTTTCATTTATGTATTTGAGAAAGTGTTAATGAAAATATATAGTAATGACGTTGTATAATATGGAACAACCATGGAAGGACCAAGATATCCGGAAATTATTATACATTTTTTGTCTCTGGAATATTTGTATAAACAGGGTACGTGGTTTTAAAAAGATGGACCTACACAGTACATAGACGGTGGGGCAGTTGATTTGATATATCAAATTTTCTGTTCACGTTAAATTGCGATGAAGATTTACCATGGAGAATCTGTAATTTGTTACAGATGGATTGCTTTCTTTGGTCACGCTATAAGTGTTTTCAATAGGTCTCCCTATAAGCTTATCAAGCTTGTATATTTGTAGATATTATTAAAATATTTTATATCTATTGATGCAGAAAGTAATCTAGAAGTAGTACTAATATAATTTAAGCTTTTCAGTTCAAATAATTCAGTAATCTTTACATATAGATTAAAATTTTTTTATTGCTCTTATTAAAAGTTATGTTTCCTATGCTTTCTAGTCAGCTTGGTGAAATCCTTGCCTGATTTTATTTAGTATTAGTTTCACATCTAAATTATTGGCCATTTTTGACTTCTCGTGACATTTATTTATGGAAAAAATAATCCAAACTTAATCTTTGAAATAATCTCCGTCACTGTCCATACACTTTTGCCAATTTTTAGGTAACTGTCGAATCCCAGATCGACAAAAACTTGATTTTAATATGATAAAGTTATTGATGCATTTTGGCTTCATCGGCATCGACTTCCCCATGAGATGTGAAAGGACTATCAAGGAGGTGAGATAGCAAAGATCGCAAAACTCGAAGGGGTCAAATCTGGTGAAAAAGTTAGGTGAAATAAAATCTCTCACTCCAACTCGGTGGTTGTTTCCAGAGTAATTTATATTTTACTGGAACGTAGTTTCCTTGAATATGGAGAGAGTACAAACATTTAGAAGGCTTACAGTATTACTCCAAGTTCCTGTCGGAGCTCTAGCAGCGTATAACAAGGATTGTCTTCAGTGGTTTCTATTCTTCATCTTTTATTTTTCTGGTGGTTTTGCATCGTTTTAGTCAACACTTCCAATTCGAAATCATTGGAATATATTAACTACTTCTTATATATACTGTATGAAATAACATTATCTCTCAAAGCCGCCAAATCATTTCATGAGCTTTCGCAGCATTATACCAGGTGTCCAGAAATGTCGTTCATATTTAATTACTTGTTAGCTCCTAGGTGGCGCAGAGCGCGTTGGCCGTGTTAACTTTACATCGAAGCTTGGTTCAGGAAAAATTAGTTTCTATGGGTCGTTTCACTGGACAACAACGTGCTTTCTGTGTTCGCACGTATTATCAAAACAACAATTCGCTTATTATGGCTCGTCGTCTTTATAGGGCCAAATATACTTTATACGACATAAACGAGCCACCAAGTGTTAATTTAATAAAGAAATGGATAAAAAAGTTTGAAACTACATGATCTAAATTTACCATCTACGGGTCGTAAAACCTGTGTAAGTAAACCGGTGTTGTAAGACGGAAACGGGCTGAAGCGGTCAATGTTTCTTCAGCTATGTATTGTTACAAGAATTTGAAGGATATAACCAGGAGAGTTGGTTTCAGCAAGACGGCGCTACGTCTCATAACTCACGTGATTCTTTGAAGGCTGTACAGGAATTATTCCCAGGAAAAGTGATATCCTGTAGAGGTGACATAAATTGGCCCCCAAGAAGTTCAGATTTAACTTTACTTGATTTTTTCTTGTGGGGTTATGCCAAGAGCAAAATTTATTAAAATAAATTTCGTACCATATTTCAACTAAAGGAGAATATTGTTCATGAGATCCACTCGATATCCAGACATATGTGCGGCAGGGTGATAGCATGCCATGCTATCACCCTGCCTTCATCATGCCTTCAAGAATGCCAACGTCGCGAAGGCCGCTATCTCGACAGAATTATTTTTGCCGAATAAATTTCCAAACACTGTACTACAGTGTTATAATAAAATTATTATTCCTTAAATTGACTTGTATTAATTACACCTAGAAAAATTAACAACAATATTGGACACCTTGTATTTTCAGCTAAGAGTCGTAATAAAGGCAGTGTCTCAAATGTTGCTTTTCGAACGACATCGTGTCTACAATTGATTTTTCAAGATACATTCTCAGTAGGGTCATACCTACTACCACGTTTTGCAGTCGATAGACAGCACTTTAAAATTATTATACGGTGGGAAAAAAGTTTGGTTGGACTAGGTTTTGCAGTAGATTCAACCTAAGAGCCGAGAGTAAAGTTTGGGTCCTAATAGATTACTACATTATTTTAGTAAAACAACCATTAATCGGATCTTTCAACTAGGTTAACATGGGTGTTTAGTTTCATGGCAATACTGTCGTATAACGTTAAGAAGGTGACAGCAAAATAAGTTGTCTGGAAAGCGTTTTATCTCGCATAGAACTTATGCTTTATAAAAAGTTTATTAAAGCGTGTATAGTTTATTCAAACCGTAAAATATTTTATATGTGTAATCGTCTTTCTAGAGGTTGGTAAAATGTTATTTACCGGTATCAGAGTGTCTGTCATAAAGTTGTATTCATGAGGGATACAAATATACTGTGGAATTTTAGAGGTGCAAAAATATATTGAAGAACGTGAATTCTCTAAGGGGAAACAGTTTAAAAATATTTAAGATTTACCGATAAAAAATCATGAGCCACTTGGGTTAAATTTGGAAGGAAAGTAAAGAGTTTGTTCCGTGTTGAGAATTTTGCTTTTGAAACAGCTCAATATTTTAAAAGAAATTTACATATAGAAAACAGTAGAACATTTTTCGTTTTAGTTTTGTAAAATTAATATACGTTTTTTTTTCACAAACATTTAAAAGAAATTTTGGCAGACCTGTTATCTGGTATTTGTTGAATTTTTTAAATTATATTGTGTGCGTTCCTAGATTTTTCATATAGAATTTTAATAAATAGGCATTTCGTCTTACTGGAAAAAGACCTTTTTTGACTATCTTTGACATTTATTCATGAAAAAAGTAGCACAAACTTAATCGTCGATGTAATCTCCCTCACTTTCTATACACTTTCGTTAACTGTCGAATCTCATATCGAAAAATAAATAGTGATTTTGATTTGATACAGTTATTGAGGCTTCTTTGAACTTCTTCAAGAAATGTGAAGCGCCTGCCAACTAGGTGATATAGGCATTGGAATATATAAAAATCCTAAGAAGGTATTTAGGGATGTTGCCCTGAAACAAAATGGTTTTTCTTTTTCCTTAGCTAGGATAAGGCCTTTTTTCATCCAGAGCATTGTTACGTGTTCTTTTATTTTTAATTTTTACTTTAATATTAATGTGTGACCAACGTTACAGCGACGACAGCCATTTGCTTGAGGCATTTGGGTCGTAGGTTACGAATAGGTTGCTCAGGCACGTTAATAGAGCAATAACATTACTAGATATTTAATAAGCACAACCATAATTTTAGAGAACAACATACAGAGCAAAATAAAAAAAAATAAACAGTTATAACATAAAAAAAGAGTCTAACGACTACCTACCTAGCTTAGTACTAGGTGTGTAAAGAAAAAAGTTTCATCTTAACAGACATTCTTATCAGATAAGAGCTCTTGTCTAACAAAATAATTCAAATTAGATTATCTCAAACCAACTTAACTTAAACTAAATTAAATTAAATTAAATTACATAAAATCAAAGTAATGCAAATTAAATCAAATTAATGTAAATTAAACCAAATTAAATCAAACTAAACCAAATTGTTTAACGTTATTAAATGGTGGTACTGAGATAGTGATTAAGCAATCAATGTTGAATATTCATGAAAATACTAATAAAATATTAAAATAATATCTAATTGTGATGCTGTTCGAATATCCAGCCTCTTGACTGTCCAGAATGGTCGATTACTAAGCAGTTCTGTGTGAACCCCAGAACGTGGGGGTCCTAAAAGGTCTGGAGTCTACATTGACCGGTTCTACAATAAGTGGGCCCCAAAATAACAGGGGTCTATAATGATTGGGTTCTATAATGACCGGCCCTAAAATGACTGGATTTTATAATGATCGGGTCCTAAAATCCTCTCTAATGGAAAAATTACTCACGCGGGGCTACCAGCGATATCGATTCGCTAGATCTATGTTCGTCTTATCAGCGTGCAGACGTCTGCTGAGCTCGAGGTGAGATGTTCGACTCCCCCGGCCTTCGTTCCAGAAAATACCGGTGCGCTTTCAAGTAAGACTCGCGCAAAACAATATTACCTGTAGTGGTTGAAAATTTGTAAACCCTACAGCATCACTACGCAGAACTTCTTAACGTAAAGTTCATTATAACATGTATTTTATTTCAACTTGTTCAAAAATTGTTGTCTGATAGTTTATGCCAACATAAAAATCTTCCCTGAAGAGTTAATATTGCAAGTTACCATGATTATGTTACTATAATCTGCAAAATAAAAGCTGTTTCTTATATAAAGTTAATAAAAGGTGTCGGAACTTCAGAGCTTTATATTATAATAAGTTAAATAAAAAACAATTCCATATATGTCCCCTTTATCTAGTTCTTTACCGACATTAAGTTCGTTTTAAGGGTTTTTTGTTTTTTAATAGGTCGAAAACAATATTATGACGATTGTGAACACTAAAACCAGAGTTGTATTGATTCTGTGGCAAAGTTTTACAACTGGGTTGGTTACAACGATAACAATGACATACATTCGTACATGTACACAGACTGGGGCATAAACCCAGGGACACCATATGGACCATTTTGTATTTTAATCTCGATACAGATTCGGAACAATTGTGTTGTTTTTGTTCAGTATATTGCGATCATAAAGTTGATAAAACTTAATATCTTTCATTGACATTTTAATATAATTAAGAGGTATATTTTTTACATAAGGTCTGTTTTATAGTAAGAAGAAAAATACTATAAATATCATTAAAATATATTTTTTACATAATTTCCATTTTTGTCAACATTTGTCAAGTTTGAATTCCATCATGACATGATTGTCAACAAGTTTTTGAATTCCGACGTCAAATAAATCTGCTGCCTGTGAAAAAGCTGAATCCATGACTGCCCTTTTAACTTCTTCGTTGTTGAACCGTTGACCACCAAGGAACTCCTTTAAGTGCCGAAACAAGTGAAAATCAATGGATGCAAGGTCCGGACTGTAAGGTGGATGATCCAGTTCTTCCATACAAAAGACCTGATTAAACCTCGTGTTTGTGCAACATGTGGCCGTGCAGTGTCATGAAGTAACATCACACCGGAAGAGAGTAGGCCTCGCCGTTTGTTTTGTATGGCATGCCGGAGTTTCCTTAAGGTGACAATACGCATCAGAATTAATTGTTGTGCCTTTCGGCATAAAATCCACTAACACAATCCCTTTCCTATTCCAAAAGACAGTTGCCATGATTTTTCGTGCTGAAATTGTCTGTATGGCTTTCACTCTGGTTGGCGTCTGGTGTCAGGAGTCATGTGAGATACCCAAGTTTCATCTCATGTAACGATGTAGTCTAACAATTCATCTTCTTCCTGATTATATCAAGTCAAACACGATAAAACAGCCGAATCTAAAGAGATTTGATAAGAGATAATAAAGGTTTTGTGATCGTCAGAAAGCAGTCTTGGAATCCACCGAGAACACAATTTGTGGTGTATTTCTGGTGTAATAATGGTGTACAAAACTGAGCTTGCAACCTGTGGAAATTAACTTGATAATTCTGAAATCGTAAATTGTTGGTTTTCTCGAATTTTGTTGTCCTCATCACGAATCCAATCTTCAGAGCTCAGCCAGGGCGTGACTCATCATGCACATTAACCCGCCCCTCCTTGAACATTCACACTCATTATCACCGTAAACTTTACAAATCTGATGGTGAATTTCCGCTGCTGCCAAGTTTCTTGCACTCAAGAATCGAATTGCAGATCGTATCTCACAGTTGGCGGGCGACCCTATTTTCTTAAACATTAGAAACTTCTACAGCTCAGCACACTGGCGCACAAAGCATACTGGGGGCAGACGCGCAAGCGCAATGCGGCGATTGCGCGACATTCTTACTCTCATTCACAACCGGACCTTATTTAAAAAAAAACCCTCGTGTTATTTCTGCTGCAATAATAATGAGTTGTTCGGAAAATTCCTTTTTGATATTTTTTTCAGAAAAAGAAAAACATAGATAGTTAGGCTAAATTTTTATTTAATCTGTGATGTAATTTTTTTCTAACCTAGTGGTAGGTTTATAATGCCTTTTTGCTAAAAATTAACATTTTTATTGAAAAAAATATTGACGAAAAATGATGGTTTGGTTGCATAGAAGAAACTCAAATTGTATTGTTCTCTTTTAGTCGCACCAACTAGAAAGCAGAATTTTACTTCGAATGGAGGCCGTTTTTCGCCGTACTTAAAACCATTGACCATGGCAACCCTCATGATTTTTTCATTGCACATTCTTATATACAATCTATTTTTCATCGCCAGTTACTATCCTCTTCTCGAAATAGAGCAAAATATTTTTTTTTTCAGGAAACGGCTGCACGAGGAGATTCAGTCCAGTAGATTTTGCTCACTAAGTTCATGAGTGATCCGCATATCGTACCGACAGACGTACCCATTTTTTTCAGACGGTCAAAAATAGTCGATTTGATAATGTTTATCTTATCTGATATTTCGCGGATTATGATAAGTGTCTCTTTAGCTATTATAGCTTTATTTCCTCGACATCTGAGCTTGAAGGACGACATGAGTGATGCCTGTCTTCCAATTCAAATTATTCACCCCTGAACCACCCAGTCCACTTTTGCACGCTGGTCTCATCAATAAAACTCTCTCCGTAAACGGCACAAATCTTGTTTTTTGTTTGGACAGTGTTGTTGCCATTTTTGAAGTAGAAAGATATAATGTGGCATAAATGCCAGTTATCGACCGACATTTTGAATTGGAATCAACTTGCCTAACTGAAGGAAAATCAGAGCGAATCTGTATGCAGACACTGTAAATAACACAGAAATTAATAATAACTAAATAAACGTTACTAATTCAATACATATTTTTGTTTATAAGCAGTAAAAGAGGAACTAATGGAAACTTCCTACGAAGTTTCTAGAAAACCCGATATACAGGGTGTCCGCTAATTAATGGTGAACATCAAAACTGCAGATTTTTGAGTAAAAATATTGCGATTTAACCCAACTTACAGTTATAATTTACATTATACAATATACAATACATTATACAAGTTATAATTTTATTTTTAATTTTCGTCAATAACTTTTCTAAATAGTATCTTTCTTGAACGAAATTTGATAGTATGGGTTTTGTTAAGATCAGGTATTTAAATTTTTTGAAAATTCTTATGTAGATTGTGGAGGGCGCTATCTTTAATAAAATATTAGTTTGTTTGCCTTTTTTACGTAAAAAAAGAAAATGCCGCTCCGAGTTACCATTTTCTAGATATCCGCTTTTAAATTCTTTATTGCACCGTTTTAAATTACGCTTTTGAAATATAATATTTGTGTGCTTTCCCTCACACTTTATTCATGCTTGGAAATGGTTCAATTTCTATTATTAAAAACATAGTCTTGGAGCGTGTTTAAAAGCCAACGGGCTGCAGTAACAACGTCAAAACAAGAACACAATTGAAATCATAACATTACACACTAATTTTTGAGAAGCCACATTAGCTGTGGTGTCTAAGGCGTTAGGCTTACGATACAGCAGTAAATGTGGAGCGGGTTCGAATCCCATACTAGGCAAAAAAGTTTTTCTAAAATTCTTGTAAATGTTTCTAGGTGAGAGTGTAAAATCTGACAAGAAATCATCACCCCTCAGACAGGCCAGTTCGAGGCTGGGTAAGGCCGGGATGCCTTCTGAGAGGTTTTTTATGTTGTGCACTCGCCAGTCGGTAGGCTTCTCGAGATACTTTTGGTTAAGCACAAAACCAAGGGTTGACAGCTCGAGGGGGGTTTTTTCGGTAGTTGATGACCTTGGTTCGGAACCCACGTTAAGCTGGTTTTGGGCTCTAACGCCAAAACTTGACTTTTTTACTTATTTTTGGTATATGTCAATAATATTTATATTGATAATGGCAATGCATTTCAATATAAATATCATTGACATATTCCAAAAATAAATTTACAAATTAGAATTTTAAATTAATATATTAATATAAAACTAATACACACTAATAACTATTATAAACGTTTTAAAAAACAGTACAAATGAAATGTTTTTAGAAACGTTGAATAATCCAAGAATTAATAAAGAAAGATATGTCTTTTCGACAATAAAGTGATTTCCATTCACTTCAATACATATCACTACCCGTTTACTGAACGACCGTCTGATTTTAAATAATAACTGTTCATTTCGAAATGATATAGCACATACCATGACCCCACATATCCGCACACACAAAAATCAAGTGGATTGAAGTAGGGACTCCGAGGAGGCCAATTAAAATTTTTCTGCGCGTATATGCCTATCATATATCGTATCTCTTCATTATAATTCATTCTTGAATGAAATTTAATTCTTGAATTAATTGAAAATCTAACTATTTAACTATAATGTATTAAAATTATTATTATTATTGTTATTTAAACTATTTTAACTATTTAAATTCCCACAATATTAAATATTGACAATCAATGCAAAAGTTTGACTGTAACTAAATTTCCCGAGCGTCTTGATTTGTTTGAATGAATGATTGATGAATTTGTTTTAATCATAGCCTACCTATTTTAAAAAAAGTGTTACATTTCAAAAGCGCAATTTAAAAGAGTATAATGAACAATTTAAACGCAGATATCTAGCAAACGGTAACTCTGAGCGATATTTGAAAGGTATACCTTATTTACCTAAATAAAAGTGGACAAAATAATATTTTCATTAAAAATGTGAATACACAAAGGTGCAAAATAGTTGTGACTCGCCAAACATAGAAAAGTGTCGCAGAAAAAATCGTCGTCTACAATCTACATAAAAATTTTGGAGACATTTAAATTACTTATCTTAAAAAACCCCCTACTACTAAATTTCGTTCAAGAATGATACGATTTAAGAAATTTATTGATGACGAAAATTGAAACTAAAAATATAACTTTAACACCCAGTAAATTGGTTGGTATTAACTTCTGGACTAAGGTACGCTGGGTTAAATCGCAATATTTTTACACAAAAAATCTGCAGTTTTGCTGTGTATCATTAATTAGCGGAGACCCTATATATATATATATATATATATATATATATATATATATATATATATATATATATATATATATATATATATATATATATTTTGATAAAACAAATTGTAGTGAAACATCTTCTTTCGGGCGTATATGTTTCTTGTTATCTAAATGTGTTTGATCTTATCGATCTTTTTCTCTAACCATAGAGGTCTGTTTCAAAACATAAGAGAATAATTTATGTGGGGATTGTAAAAAATCCCAAAGGTCGACCTTCTCGTTGGATGAATAACTGACATATGCCTATTGCAAAAGTAAGATTATGTTGAAATATATATATATATATATATATATATATATATATATATATATATATATATATATATATATATATATATATATATATATATATATATATTACTTTAAGAATATTATATAAACCTATCCGAATATTCTGAAAAATATATGCTTATTCGAAGTCTATGTGTTAAGAAAGAATTCCAATACATTATTTTAAAAACAATAGCAATAAGCAGTATTGTCCTATTAAGGTTAGGATACTTTTTCTATGAGTGGAAAGTTGCTGAAGTTATAGTTATCAATAAACGTGGCAAGTTTCCAGAGAATGTTTCATCTTACAGACCTATATTGTCTAAGGTGTTCGAAATACTAATCAATTTAATCTAGGAATACCAATTTGGATTTTGATCGATACATTCTACTATCGAGCAGGTGCACAGGGTTGTTATCAAGGTCAGGATATATTTTGAACCTAAAAATATTGCTAGACGATATTTCTAGATGTCAAATAGGCATTTGATATAGGGTGGCACAGGGGTCTATTGAACAAGATCAAAACTGGATTGACGTAACACTATTACGTAGTTTTTAAAACTTAGTTGTCAGCTGTATATTTTATTATCAAATATCAAGAAGCCCACGCACTATTATCTCCCATAAATGCTAGAGTTTTACAGGGGGGGGGGGGGGGTATTAGGACAGGTTTTTAAATATTTTGTATACAGCAGATATACCAACATCACTAAATACAATGCTGGGGACTCCCGCAGACGAAACAATTACTCTTGCCTCCCACGACAATCCTTCACCAGCCATAAAAAAAACGTGTTCGCCTGTATCACTGAATAGTCGTATAATACCCCAAGTTGTAGAGGTTAAATGTCTGGGTAAACCCCTGGCTAAAATGGGCATGCCCAAGCAAATAGGCCTAAGTCACCAACTGAAATAGGATTTTTTTTTGTGGATAAAATTTGTTTTTTTGGCAATTCCGTATTCGATTTAGAAAATACTTCCTTTTGTTAAGTAATGAATCTCAATTATGAATGAATTATGAATCTCAAATCCTCTACTCTTCAAACAAAATATAAATAGAAAATATTCCAAAGCATGTTTTAATAAAAAATTTAATTAAAATGCCCTAGGCATCAGTGACCTTGGTTTATTACGGTATAACATTTTGTGAACTCCCGACAGATAAAACTTTTGATACTATCTAAAAAGTGTCGGAAAGCAAACGTATCATAAAATTTATATAAAACTTAGTCTTGCTCATTTTTATTCTACCCTGAAAAAGAAACTTTTTTTCATAGTCATCAAGATTTGAAACTAAGCCAATATATTTCTTAATGCATAAATTATACTTTTTTAACTGAGGCACGTTCAAATATGCATCGGATTAGCTGATAAATTCGTACACATTTATAAAAAGATAAAAAAGTAAGAATAAAAATTTGTTTGATTCATAGTATACTCGCCGTAAACTTTGATATATGTATATATACAGCCATGGTCATTCAAACAGAGCCAGTTTAAACTTACAGTAAAATTTAGTTCAGTGTCCTTTTAATGATTCTGAATATTGAATGAATTTTCATTTACAAATATTTAAGTTACACACAAAAGTCAAAGTTATAAATAAATACAAAAAAAAATGCTAATTTACAAGCCGCTCAAAAAACTAAAGTGGTGGCTTCATATATATATATATACTGATATATTTAAGTATTATTTAAGTTTTAAACTAATTTTAGTTTTTTTTTGTCTATTTCAAGTGTTGGCCAAACTTGGCCAAATAATAATTTTGTTTTTAGAAATGAGTGGTAGCATCCATTCTACAGCTCTTGAAAGAGTGCAGATTTTAACATTGCGGAAAGAAGCAAAGTCACTAAGGGAAATTGTAAGGATTGTCGGTCGTTAAAAAAAAATGGTGGAGAATGCCCTAAACACAACGATTTGACCAAAACCTTGGAACTAGAAGACAGGCGACACCTCATACTGACAGGCAGATTGTCCGAATTTCAAAAAACGACCCATTTAAATGGTTTACCGAAATTAAAAGTCAACTTGGCTTAGAAATAAGTTCAATAATAATTAGAAAAATGCTTCAGGCAAGTCTTACATGGTAAAGCAGAGAGAAAGGTCCCTTTTTTATCCGTCAAGGACGTAAAACAACGTTTAAGGTTTGCCCGAGATCAGATAAATTGGTATGGTGAACAGGAATCAAGAAATGCCGTAACATTTTATGGAGCGATGAAACAAAAATAAATTTTATAGGTTCTAATGGTAGGATATGTTAGAAGATCATGCAACATAGAATTATTATCAAAAGTTACTAGTAAAACTGTAATGCATGGAGCCGGTAATATAAAGCTATAAGCAGCTTTTTCATGGTATGATATAGGACCAATTTACTGGATAAAAAGAACATGGACTAAAATGAGTACATCTACATCCTTCAGGGCTTCATGCTGCCTTTTGCAGAAGAAAATATGCTGCTGGTATAAAAATATCATCAGGATAATGATGCGGAACATACTGCTAGGAAAACGAAACAATTTATTAGTGACAATAAAGTGGATTTACTACCGTGGCCTTCCCAATCGCTGGACCTCAATCCCATTAACAAGTTGTGGACTCAAGAATGCCGTGGGTAAACATAAAACGAGAATCAAGCATGAACTTTGGGAGGTGATCAAAAAAAGAATGGGAAGCTATACCATTAGAAATGTGTCAAAGATTTGTAAACTCTATGCCCAAAAGATGCGCCGAAATAATAAAACACAAATATCATACAACTAAGTATTAAATGTTCAAAAAATGTATATTTGTTATTTAGTACTTTTGTTAATTGTTAATTAGTACGTATTGTACTTATTTCTTCATTAGCTCTGTTTTTATGACCAAATTTTCATGTTCTTTTTTCTACATTTCTGTTAAATATTATGTTTACAGTATATATTTATAACTAAGTTATGTTTTCCCTTTTTTGTTACATATTTTATAATTATTATATTATACAGTTATTGTACTATTTACGTATGGTACTACAACTTTAATTGTCAAATTGTCTTTTATTGCCACACCTTTATTTCTCTGGCCGTCACTGTATATATATATATATATATATATATATATATATATATATATATATATATATATATATATATATATATATATATATATACCAGAATCAGTTCAACAATTCGAGTATCGTATTAAAAGTGAACCAAAACTGACAAAACTATGTCAAAACCAGTCAAAAATCTAAATCATTTTAATTGTTTTCTTTAATTACAGTGGTACTGTTTACAAAGAATTCGTTCTAACTGGTCAAACAGCTAATACAAGTAAAAAATCAAACTTCATTAAAAATTAAACTAATGCCATTCCACAAGCACCATATGTATATTTTTCCTTTTTTCTCGATTGAAGAAACCACTTTATAGGCGCACTTTCGATCCCATTAGAGCCATTCAAGAGAGTTCTCTGGGCGCTTTGAAGTAAATACCACAAGTAAATAGTCAAAAAACTATTTCGAAGTTAAAAAAAAAGTTGGAATTGGTATATTGAAATAATGGGACATTACTTTG